>JAANQP010000027.1:0-123522 GCA_011320165.1 Fusarium protoensiforme
CCCTCAACTTCGACTCATCCCGCCCCCCGCCCTAGGCCTATCTGACGGACGTCCTGCCCCTCCGGACTACAACCTCTTATCTCCATCACCCCCCGTCGCCGTCGGTGCCTCTTGCTCGCTCGAGGTGTGCGCTTGCCCGACAAGAACCGCCCCGCGTCCCGCTGACCAACTCGCTGGTCAACTCGCAATTCTATTCTCAGCCTCATCACGGCTGCTGGCTTACCAAAGTGCGAATAACCTAGTCCCGACATCATCTAGCGGCACACAAGGAGTACCCGACCGGCTGCGCTCTCTCGTGCGTGTGCGACATTGACGTTGCACCTCTACAACCCTCTCTTCTCACCCTCTTCCGACTGGTGATCCCGCGAAACAACACAGCATTCATCGCACTGCCGTCTGTGCCTAGCATCGCCATCGATAACACCCCCCGACCTCTGTCGCCATGGCGGCCGCATTCCGACCAGTGAATTCGCCGCTGGCAAACCCCGTCTCGCGCGAAGACGTCATGGCTTCGTCGCCCGCTACCCCTCGACCCAACACAGCGCCTCACACGCATCCCTCAAGACCTATCGACGATGGTGCGACTCCGACCCGAGCGACGTTCAATGTTTCCATGGCTAGTCAGAAGCCGCTCCCCTCGAGCCCGTTCCCGCAGAGCGTACAGGTACCCGATCAAGCACCTAACCCGAGAATGCCTAGGCGCCACAACTCTCGACACTCCAACAAGTCGGCAGATTCGGGCGATGTGGATATGGACGATTCCGACGGAGAGACTGGCACGGTCGAAGAGGGCCAGGCTTCGGACGAGGAGAGTATTGGCGCTGAAGGGACACGATCGAGCAAGAAGAAGAAGTCGCAGCGCTTTTACTGCACTGACTACCCGCCCTGTAACCTGAGCTTCACCCGGAGTGAGCACCTGGCAAGGCACATCAGGTGCGTTAACTCGTATTTACATGTCGAAAGTCATGCTTACCGTGATCAACAGGAAACACACAGGTGAACGGCCCTTTCAGTGTCACTGCTCACGACGCTTTTCGAGGCTGGACAACTTGAGGCAGCATGCGCAGACTGTTCATGTCAACGAGAATATTCCCATGGACTCGCTGGCGGCCACCGGTTCCCGGTTCCAGCGTCAGATGCGACCGGATCGTGTACGGCAGGCTGGAAACAGAGCACGGGCATCTACTGGTGGAAGCGCTGGCGGGCCACAGCGAGGGCATTCCAAGTCCTTGTCTACTTCTAGCATCACGAGCGTTAGTTCTGTTGGCTCTGCATATAGCGTTCACGCCGATGCTCGTCGAAGGCCTGCTCCTCTGGTGATGGCTGACCCACGATCGCGATTGTCCTTGGAGTCATATCGAAGCGCCGCCGATAGCACCTATTCGTCCTACCGACCTGCATCCCCAAGCGACTTTGGGACACCAACCTCATCCAACTTTTCGACGGGACAAAGCAGCCCTCGATGGGTTGCTGGGGTTAATTCTCCCTCGTCTCACTCGCGATCCCAGAGCATGTATGCCGCTGGAACTCGAACTCCCGGTCGTCGACTGAGCGTTCCTTCTGGTGCCAACCCGTTTCAATCGCCGTCGGGTCTAGTTGCAGGAAGGCCAGTCTTTGGGCCTGGTGGTGCTAATGCTTCGAATATGGGCGCTTTCCCGTCAGCCAACGGCATCGTTGCGTCCCCGAATGCTTCAACCGCTCCATGGCCACCAAGAGAATCAATGTCTGAGAGCGAATGGCGCCGACGGACCTGGCACCCGGATAGCCGCAATGTTAATGGAAACCCCAGCCTGCTGAGCTCCGTCGTGAACCAGTCTTCGGTTCGTCCGAACCCGCCACCGCCGATTGCGAATCCCGCAACCTCCCAGTCGTCATTCCGCCTTCCAGGTATCGAGTCGTTCGATCCCATTCCTCCTCGACCCGGAAGTCCTGCCAGGAGGCCGCCATCGCCCATGGTTATCGATTCCGAGCCTCACCCACGAGCTGCTTACCAGCCGCATCTTGTAGAGACGCCCATGCAGGACGAGAGACGGAATCTCAACATGTACGACGCCAGCCTGCAACGTGGTCTCAACCGTCTCGATATCAACCACAGCACTCCGCCTCGGGACAGCGCTGGAGCATGGGCTTCTGAGGCAAACAAGGCAGTGCAAGCACAGGCCGAGCAGGTCCGACTTAACCCTCCAACTGTCCGGTTCGAGGACCAGCCTCCAGCCTATGCTGCTCCTAAGCCTGCCGTTGCTGCGCGGGCCATGCATCAGCACACCATGTCGGCTCCGTCCATCACGACATCTCGGGACAGCAAACGCCACGGTTGGTACCATGGACCTGTCTCTGCTCATCGGGAGGGCAGACCTCAAGAGCAGCCAGACCCCCGAGTGGCCCATGTTGATCGGATGGTGCACCCCAACTTCACTGGTTTTAGCGGGTTTCCTGTGAAGGAGTCGCCACAGCATCACCAACCACCTCCGCCGCATCCGCATCAGCAGCAGCAAGGCCAGCCCCAACACCCACAACAGCAACCAGGCCGACCGGGGAGTAACGACTCCCTGGGGCGTTTGGAAGCTCTGGTAGCTGTTGCAACGAGCGAGGGGTCAACCGCTGCGGCCTACTGATGGCCAGCACCGGCTCTGCAATCCAGTCGCTTCCCCCAAACTCGCTTTGTTCTCTCCTAACTCCTCACACTCAGCCGTTTCTAGACGGCAATGATTTTAACGACTTTACGACGAAATTCCTTTTAATGTGGGCATGGAGCTTTTGTTTTGTTTTGTTTCAGTTCCGAAAGCGGGAATGGAGCGCATTACGTACGGCATGACTTGTTTACATGGATGATACATGAACTCTCTTTTTCCTCACTCAAGCTGACGATATCCCTACCTACCTACCTACTCTCGGATGGTTTTTGATGTTTACGGACTCGAATGGCAGCATATACACGATATCCCAGCTCCGCAGCTCGCTTCAGGGACCGACATTCACTTCAACTTGTCTCCAAATTGACTCTGGTTTGGATCATGGGAGTTGGCGAGGCAGTCACGACTTTTTAGATGGTTTTCTTTTTGGGTTATGTTTTGATTTGTCGAGGGTAGCTCGACTCATCCCCTATGAACCGGGCACGGTCAACTGGGGCGAAGGAGGACTTTGTGCGTCGATACGATACCCTGATTTTGGCTGGGATTATATGGGCACGGTTTTGACCAATTCTACGAGTTGAACGCTCTACTCGACGACGTTATTTGCCAGAATCACCGGCTGGACCGTACCGGGGTCAGAGTATATACGGCCTTTGGATCTAGACCGGGGATAGGCGAGGGTACCTTGTTTGCTCGGCATGACACTCACGGCTTGGGCGGGTGGGTTTGGAACTGATACCCTATGATGGACTGTTGGTTGCGGAATGGATGGATGGGTGGGCGGGTGGATGGATTGCTTATAGGTTACGCTCAAGATGTTTAGCTTAGACTTGTTTTCTCAGGATTTGTTCTGATGGGCTTTGTTACAAGGTAGTTTGTTAGGCAATGGAGTCGCGGCTCTGCTTACAGATTGATGATGAGGAAGCCTCATGCAATTATGACATATGTATGACATTGGATACCTAGGTAGTTATGATAGTCTCTTGCCTGGCCAAAAAGCCAGGCTGTAATTAATCCCATCTCTTCCGATTTTCTATATATCTGGGTGTGAGTTGTGTGTGGGGACCAAAGACTGAGATTCTAAGAACACTGCCCGATTGGAAGACAAGCAGTGTCTGTGAAGGCCTGTCTGTGAGCTAATGATTTGTACGGTACACTCCATATCATAAATCTTGAATTATTGGCTAAGCTTTATCAAGTTTCGTGATGTAGTCGACACTCATAGGGGTGACTGTTTGTCCCTGACTGGGACCAAGGCTCCACGGATGGGTAATATCTGAACTTGGCGTATTGAATGAAACAAACATACAAACAGAGCACAAGTAATCCCTATCCAAGTCTTCTATAGCGGCATTGTGACTGCTAGTATCGCATTTTCTCAATATCAAGGGAGCGGCCGAGTCCCGTGAACCTGCAAACACACTCGGTGCCCGCCACGTGAAACGCCTGAAGGGTTGGCGTCCTAGCGATCATGTGCCGACTTTGGGAGATAACCTCGGCCCTGAGGTTCGACAGGCCTTGGTCCTGGTGTGTACACCTTGTGTATAGGCCATGCGGATCGAGGTGCATGGCAAGATGTCCGTGTTCCTGTGGACGTACATGGCTTACAGGGGTATCGGAGATATTAGAACAACAACAGAGCACGAGGATGCAATTCGACAATGAGAGGCTCTTGGCTAGTAGCGGGAGGCTGGGGCCAAAGGTGCGTGGGTGGCCATGATGGCGGTTAGGTCGGGAGGCGTAGGCAGGCGGGGAGGCGGCAACATGATCAACTCGAAGGCGAGTTCTCTAGTTTGCTAGTTAGTCTGGATTTGGGAAGAGACGTAGCGTACATGTTCCGATCTGGGCATCTGTGGCCAAGATGACGGCCAATAGCCTTGGTCGTAATGGGACTTGTTTGTAGAGACATGGCTGGCTGGATCCTCCGTCCCAAGTGGCACCCATAGCCCAGCCTAATGCGAGAGAGTGTCATGGTCGTCTCTCGCGGTGTTTCTCGACCTCGAAGCACCCGCTAGCCTGGTTCTCGGGCAGCCGAATGTGATGGGGGCTGCAGCTCGATCTGCGGTTTGGTCGCCAAGTCTCTGAGCGTCACTGCGAAGGAGGGAGAGGACCCATAGGGCTTTCTGCATGTCGAGCGGAGTCTCCGTGAGGGTGTGTGGAGGATCATGGCACAGTCAGTGGTGGTGGTGGAAGGGGGTGCTGGCTGGGCTTGATGCTGGCGAAGGGCGAGATGTGGTGATGGAATAGAGTTTGCTCTATAGAGTGAGCTGCAGGAGAGTAGCCATGATCAAGATGTATATGCGTCTTGTCGAGTCAAGATGTTCCTGGCCTGGAAAGGGGTAATAGGGCTGTCACGATGGCATCGTAGAGTGTCCGAGTCTCACTTGGGAAGAAACCATGAATATGGAGACTGCTGAAACCGGCACATGATGTATTTGACGTTGTTTGCCTTGTCAAACTGCAGGAAAAACCCATGTTTTGTCGCCGACGAATTGCCACATTCCAGTCCGAGGCTGCGAGAATAGGATTTCGAGCAAACAAGAAAGCTCGAGCGAAGGATCGATCCCAACAGCTTGGGGCACCATGATTCTAGAACCGAAATCTTGCATGAACCATTGAGCTTTTTTTGTCTTGTGTGAATCAGCCGACGCCTGTCGGGACTCTCGGGGCTCGGAGTCTACGAACTTGATGATGATGGCTGAGATGTGAGGGGGGGCGTATGCATGAGAACCCTCGTAAGAGTTCCCTGTTGAGTAAGTTCACTATCAAAACAGGATGCGAAGGGTATCCAGAAGCAGGCTGGGCTGGACTGGAATGGTATGGGCCCTTTCCCGTTTGGAACACTACACTCGCCGTCGACGATCACAGCTGGGCAAGACGCACACTTACGGCATCATCTTCCACACGCAGAGGAGGTCTGTGTGTCTTGCACGCGATGTGATGTGTAAGCCAGTGTGTGCATGTGCGTGTGTGTCTCGGAGAAAGACGCCCGGCAGACCTCATAGGTCTGGCGGGAGGGCTCGGTGGAGGCATCTCAGGGACGGGGCGGGCTGGCTGAGTTGAAGGTACAGTATCCGCATAGGCCGGGGCATTGCGGTCCAAGTTGATCCCTGTTGATGAAGAAAGACCCTTGGAAGTAAGATCCTGGTTCGAGAAACAGAGACGAGTCAATTAACAAGTTGATACCCCTCGATTCCTGGAAATTCATTGCCCAGCACCCTGTCTGTCTATCAAGGCGGCATGGCATGTCTCAGTCTGAACGTAGGATCAGCTTTAACTACATACAGGGTCGACCACATCAAAAAGCAAAAAGGGGACTTCATATCCACTCTTCAGCTAGACTCCCGCCTTCTGGACCTGCGCCTCCAAGTGACAGGTCTACAGATTTCAGGTTGACATGGGAGCAATAAATGCCTCGTGTAGGGAGCCGAGTTAAACGATGTCTATCAGGCTGTGAAGTGAAGCTAAAGCTGGAGCGAGGAACAAACGTGAGTAGCTTGTCGGTCTGGTTGTGTAGCCATTCGAGCCCTTACCTATCGTATCAAGTCAAATAGAGAGAAGATCAAAGTAGATGGAGGATTTTTCCGAAACTAACGACAGTTGATTACAACATAAACTCTCAAACGTCTGTCAAGCAGCAACAGTTCGTTCCGGTTGAAGTTGTGCCTTGCAACTCCAAACCCTTCCACACACCCCTGTTCTTCAACAAGGGCCCCCTGGTCGCAACGTCGAGGACTAGCCACCAATAACATCAAGTATCTCCTACCTGCAGAGCATCTTGCGTCGGGAACCTGGTTCTTGGCAGGCATCCTTGCATCTTGTGCCTGCGTACCGTGGCTCCTTGCATCTTGTGCCTGCGTACCGTGGCTCCTTGCATCTTGTGCCTGCGTACCGTGGCTCCTTGGAGCTGATGTCTCGGGATTCTCCTTTGAGAATTCTGTGTTGCAAGGTTTTCTAGAAGTCAGTTGGATTGTTAATGTGCAAAGGCTTGCTACGAGAGGGTTGAGGATGAATGAACTCGAGGGGAAACGCCCCTCTTGCTGTAGAAAAGCCACAGTGATCTGTCACAGACTGACGTGGAGGCTGTCAGCCTTATCGCTCTGCTAGTCTACTGTGATGATTGGATGTCCCAGAAGGCTCTAGGACTATTCTCCGGTATACCTGCATAGTCTATTGACTGTTAGTCTACGAGGCTGAGTCCTCGTGCCATGTCTTCAGCTGCTACTGCGACAAGGGACCATGCCTGAAAGGTTTACTGTTAGATAGGAGGCCTACCACTCAATGTGTCTATCCAAGACAACTAACCGAGGTCTAAAAGTCTTGTGTATTTGTTGCTGTCTCTCCGACAGTCTGGTTCAGGGATACTGACGTGACCGGGGTGACGGAGCAGGGGAGGCCCAAGGCTCTGTCACAACCATGCATCCTGCGTGTATAAGGTCAAATAAGGACAAGAGCCTGATCAGAATCATCCGAGTTCTCCATGTTGGGTTAAATATGTTTCACTCGCGGCGTTAGCGGTGCGTTGGCCGCTGGCCTGTCAGAATCAGCCTTGATGGGCGCCTATGTCACTCGGACCTCCTGATCCTCCCACAGCCAAGTGATGTCTCAACATGGATGCATGTCTATCGAATAGAGTACAATATGTCCCGTTGACGCCCAAGCCCCCCTGGCCGGGGCGTTGAAAAGCAACAGTTGAAGGCGGGCGGCCCGTTCCTTAGCTCGGCGAGACAGACAGGCGCGCCACGAGCCCCGCGGACACGTTGCCGGGAGCGTCATGCAAAGGATACGGATATAGAAGGGGAACCGGGCATTTGGCTGGCTGATGTAGTAATGGTGTCGAGCTGACAAGAGACAGCATGTCCCTGGATGGATGGGTGTTGAGAGCTGTGATCAGGGGGTGTCCGGCCTCGAACGGCCAAGACTTCCTCCCACGAGTCTTTCTGCATGTTCGACAAGGCTATAGTGAGACATGGAAGCTCACACACTCTTCGAACAATACCCTTGGCACAGTGAGATGTCTAGATCCCGGGTCTGCGGTCCCGGTACGCAGGTGGTGGTGGGCTGTGATGGGTGCTAACCGCCCAGCTGGTGTAAGTGAAAGGCCGTGTCCTACACCCTCTCCTCCCGAAAGGAGAGACTCGCGTGCAAGAATCGTGGAGAACGTGGACTTTCTGATCCCTCACTCCCTCCATGACTTGAGACATCCGTGCCCAATACATGCAAACATGTCCCAGCAAATTGGTTAGCGAAGTGCACCACTCTTGGCGCAGTCACCCTCGTGGGACTGGACTGCTGAAGACTACACTCCCCCATGACACCCCGTCCTTCATCATACGACTTGAGCGTTTGCAGATGCTTCCAGACCTGGGATGAGTTGAGACCTAGAACATGGGAGGCGTTTGAAGTGTTCTTTGTTGGTGAGGACCGAGCAAACAGAACAGCCCAGACGAAAGGAAAGGAGCTTGGAGTTGAGGATTATAAAAGGGGATATTTCTTTCAAATTTCTTAGAGTAGAGAACAATAGAGCAGTTGCTTCATTGTCCTGAACATCTTCCTGAACATCTTGGGTCAGTGATTCACACTCCACACCTCGGAGTCCAGTATATCAACAGCCCGTTTGTTTTCATCACGCCTTCTTTCATCGCACGATCCCACACACCTCTCTTCTAGAGATGATCAAGCACGTAAAGATCGACATGGCTGTCGCAGTCGACGTCTTTGCTTCCCTGGGCGACAGGACTGAAGTTCTTAACCGGCTTCTCTCCGCCACCGTCTTTGACCTCCTCCTCATCTTCTTGGTCCTCTACATCCTCTCCTCTATCGTCCAGCACCTGCTTCGGCTCTTCCAGTCTTCCTCCCCCTTCTCCAAGAAGTCTGCCCACGATGGCTATCTTCGCATCTCGCAGCTTCCTCATCTGTCTCCCGCTATCCCCTGGTTTGGTCATCTTCTTGGCCTGCAGCGCGACACTACCCGCTACGTCAACACTGTCATAGCGTCCACTGCCGCCCAGATCTTCACCATCAACATCCCCTTCAAGCAAATCATCGTTGTCAATCCATCTTTGGATAAGCAGCTGGCTCGGCATGTCTCGGACACTGGCCTTGCCCAGATCCTTGCCTACGTTGGATCCCGTGTCTTTGGCCTTGGGCAGAGCACCATTCAGGTCATCCTCAACACTGACCCACGACGCCTTCATCAGGTCGAGTTTGGGAGGCCCGAGAATCTCAAGGCTTTGTCCGAGTGTTCAGGTGTCTTTATCTGGGATGAGATGAACAAGATGGGCCCTGCCACCGAGGTCGACCTCGCTCGCTGGATGTTTAGGCTCACAGTGTCTGCCACTGCCAGCGCAGTCTGGGGTGTCAAGAACCCCTGGCGTATGGATCGCGAATTCGCTGAAGAGTTCATGTAAGCTTCACTATCAACGAGACGGTTAATACCACATACTGACAAATGCCAAAGGAACCTAACTGAGACTTTCGACTCTCTCTCCCGACCTGCTGCTTGGCTGACAGCCCGATCCGCGTACAAGTCCCGCGACTTTCTCATGAAGAGACTTCGAGAGTTCCACAACCAGCATCGCGAGTCTCGCGTCAAGACTGTCGCTCACGCAATCAACGTCGTTGCTCATTCCGACCCCAACTGGGAGACCAACCCGGACTATTACAACATCGAGATGGTCTCGGCCATTGGACTGCTCGCGACCGCCAGCACGCTCTCGGTCTGGCTTGTCAGACACCTTCTTGCTATTCCCGAGTTGCTCAAG
The DNA here is from genome assembly GCA_011320165.1 of Fusarium protoensiforme. Taxonomy (NCBI): domain Eukaryota; kingdom Fungi; phylum Ascomycota; class Sordariomycetes; order Hypocreales; family Nectriaceae; genus Fusarium; species Fusarium protoensiforme. The sequence goes on from JAANQP010000027.1 coordinate 9,398, forward strand.
GTTGTTGTCGATGAGATCCAGCAACTCCAGGTTGTTCAGGCCCAGACACAGGTCGGTCGCAAGCTTGATCTCGCCAACATCCGCACTCTCTGCCCCTGGCTCGTGGCCTCCTGGTACGAGACACTTCGCCTGCACATGACTGGTGTTCCACGCCTCGCGCGACACGAATTCGGCCTCACGCTCCCAGGCTCCGAGTCTCTGGCCGTGTCTCAAGGTGATCTCTTCCTTCTCCCCATGTGCGCCTCCAACCTCGACACCAACGCCTGGGGACCCGACGCGGCATCTTTCCGACCCTCCCGCTTCATCACCAACACTGGAGACTTGTCCAACAGCCTCATCCGCAAGGTCAAGGCCTTTGGAGTAGCGGGAAACCTGTGCCCCGGCCGAGTCTTCGGCTTCGAGGTGGCCATGGCCATGGTTGCGGGCACACTCGGAACCTTTGAGATCAAGAGTGTCGATGGCAAGGAGTTCTCTGTCCCCGGTGTGCGCCAGGGCTTCAACGTGGGCTTTGAGCGGTACGCGGATGATGTCAAGGTGGTGCTGTCCAAGCGATGAGGCCCCTTTTCTTCTAGGATTTGCGTGTGTTTTTGCATTCCTTGCACATTGGATTCTCGGTCTGGGACATACATGTTTTCAGGATCAGAAGATAGATAGCCTTTACCTCTACTAGACCAGACCTAATAATAAAAAAAGATTAAAATAATCTCTTGATCGGCTCTGAGTGAGGATATCAGAGTTATTCGTGACATCCCCTATACAAACGCCCAGTGGTGACAAGAGAAAAGACCTTGCTCGGGTACTGGCCGATATCAGGGTTGGCCATTTTGTGAGTCGCCAACTGCTACATGGTTCTCTTCAGGTAATTTGGGCATCAAAACACATGAAATAAAACACGATGTAATCTTGATTAATGTCCATAAAATTGTATCTACTAGCCTCGAGCTCAATAGTCAAGCCTCGTGTAGCAAAGAGACGGGTTCGACCGTCCCTCGGCCGAAACACGTACCAACGAGAGAGGCACCAGGGCTGACATTGGAAAAATAACAACGGGGCATGTCTTGCTTATCGAGAAACTCCCAAGAAAAATATCTTTACTAATGCTGGTTGAGCTAGTCTCACCGCATTGTCGTGATGAATAATGTCCAGCTGTAGAGCGATCAACTCCACTCAGGGAGGACTCTATATAAACAGCCACAGGCTTCACTTCAGCTTGATTTCCAATTCAAACCAACTCACACTCATATCAAATACAAAATGAAGCCTATTGTACTTTACTCTCACGAAATCGGCCCCAACCCCTGGAAGGTTGTCCTCATCCTCGAGGAGCTCTCCCTCCCCTACGAGACCCGCTTCATCGACTTTACAGCCGTAAAGCAAGAACCCTACACACTCGTCAACCCCAACGGCCGTCTACCTGCCATACAAGACCCCAATACTGGCATCACCCTCTGGGAGTCAGGTGCCATCATCGAGTACGTGGTCGATACGTACGACAAGGACCACAAGATCAGTTTCGACTCTGGCCCGGAAAAGTACTTAGCCAAACAGTGGCTCTTCTTCCAAGTCTCGGGTCAAGCTCCGTATTATGGTCAAGCAGGCTGGTTCAAGAGACATCACCCTGAAAGGGTCCAAAGCGCAATTGATCGCTACGTCAATGAGATCCTGCGCGTCAACAGCGTCATGGACAAGGTGTTGAGCACGCAGGACTGGCTGGTCGGGGATAGATGCTCCTACGCCGATCTGTCATTCTTTGCCTGGCAGAGATGGGTGCCCGAGATTGTGGATGGTGACCTCTACGAGAGGTTCCCGCATGTAGGGGCGTGGTTCAGGAGGATGGAGGACAGGCCGGCGGCGCAAAAGGTTGTGGCGGATCAGGAGCGTGCCATTGTGGCTATGGAAGATGGTAATTGACTCGAAAATACATCATCGTCCCTTCATGTATAAAGGATTGTTCTTCCGGACCTGGAAGAAGAAGAAACCATGCACCAAGTTCACTACGCGGGCAGCCTGCTGTGTCCAGAGGAGGAAAACCTTGTCACTAGTCATACTATTCAGTTTAGTTATTGAAAGACTGTACTTGGCATTGCCTATTGTCAACTCAGTTGTTGGAGCAGCTGTCGAGCTGGTTCATCAAGCATCACACCTTGGCCTTGACTTTAATGTCCTTGTATTGACAAACGCTATACAATTGTCACGTACGCTGTAAAACCACGTCTTCCTCCGCATGCCTCCCGTTTTGTTCTTCGATATCCTTTCCCATCTCTCGCTATGCTGTCCATGTCAGTTCATGCGCCCATCTTCCCCCGTCTATCTTTTCCATCCCATCTCCGTCTTTGTCCAGAAACGCCCAAAGCATTAGGTCTCATGCATATCTCCCCTGTTGCTATACACTCTTTGTCATCACAACTTCTCATCAGGGATGCGTCCCTCGACTGTGCTCAGCGCGCCGAGGTTCACCTCACCCAGCCGCTCACCAGCATCCTGGACACCCGCCAGGAGGGCGACGCACTCGATGACATCCTCTGGCTCCAGAAGATGCGACTTGGCCAGGGTCACCTTTGTGCTCGCACCAACAGTCACTGTGAAGACGTGGTTGGCGTCGAGGACGGTGCCCGAAGCAGCGTTCAGGCTGCGGAACATGTCCTCGTCGGTAAAATCGTCGCCCATGCAGAGCGCAAACTCGAGGTGCCCGGGCTTGGGGATGTTGGGGATCTCATCAGCACCAGGGTTGTGGTACATGGTGATGAGACGCTTGGCAATCTCGCCCTTGTTGATAAACGTAGGACGCACCTCGATGTTGGCCTTGCCGGGCATCACCTCGACGTCCCACTTGGTTGCGACGGTGGCCTCAAGCTCCTTGTGGCATTCTCGCGACATGTGCACGCCCTGCTCAGGGTCGGCAAGGCGGTAATGCCAAGTGAGGGCGCATCGCTTCCGCTCGATGAAGGATCCTGCCAAGTCAGTGAGTCTACGAGCCAGTCGGTGACGAGGATTACATACCTTGAACCTTGTCTGTGTACTTCTGGAACACCTCCATCACCTCGCTCTGCCACCCCATGTCAAACTTCTCGGCCAGGTTCTCCCATTCATCGGCACCGGGGTGCTTCATGAAACTGCCGTGCTCGGCTGAGAAGCCCAACTGAGAAATGTGGCCCAGGTGCTGCTTCAGGAACATCTGGTCTCGTCCCGAGATGATCCAGACGGCATTCTGGGGGTCAGCCGCCAACAGCTGCAGCGTGTGGATGAGGCGCTCAGAGGGCACGGCAGCGCTGGGCTCGCGCACGATAGGCGTCAGGGTACCGTCATAGTCAAACATGAAGAGACGCTTGTTGGCTGTCCGGTACTGGGAGAGGAGGAGAGCACGGTCAAGCAGGGGCGTGGCATTGGCCGTGCCCGTGTCGCCCAGGACGTTGTACACCTTGCGGATAAACTTGGTGATCCACGACTGGACGTTGTGCTCGGTGACGTGGCGGTACAGGCTGGACTGCATAGCCTGACGCTTCTCATCCGACATGGTGAGGGCGGCATTGATCTTCTCTGCCACGCCGCTGAGGTCCCAGGGGTTGATGTGGATGGCGTCACGGAGACTGCCGGCTGTGCCACTGAACTCGGAGAGGATAAGAGGGGCGTGGTTCTCCTTCTGACACACAATGTACTCCAGACTGGTCGTGTTCATGCCGTCACGGACAGACGTGATGAGGCCAATGTCGCCCGCCCGCAGCAGCGCAAAGTACTCATCCTGGTTGAGGTACTGGGGGTAGTGCTGGACCGGCGAGAATCCAAGACTGCCGTACATGCCATTGATGCGCATAACGAGCTCGTTGACGCGAGAGGCCACCTTGCTGTCATCCTCGAGCTCCTCCTTCTCAGCCTCGACGCTGGTTGGCGACGTGACCTGGATGAGCACCACCTTTTCGCGCCACTCAGGGTACATCTCGAGGAAGCGCTCAAACGCCTGCAGCTTCTGGGCGACGCCTCTAACACTGTCTAGGCGGTCTCGTCCGACAATGATCTTCTTGCCATGGTAAAGCTTACGGAGGGCATCATACTTTTCCTTGACTGCCGCGGTCCAGGCAAAGCTCTCGACCTTGGCAGCATCGATGCCAATGGGGAAGACGCCGACCTGGACGCGAGTTCCATAGGCGTCAATTCCGAGTGTGTCAGACGGAAAGCCGAGAATTCGGGTGCAGCAGCTGAGGAAGTGGCGAGAGTAGCTGTAGGACTGGAACCCAATGAGGTTGGAGCCCAAGACACCCTCCAGCACCTCCTTGCGACGAGGCAGGCAGCGGAGGAACTCGCTACTAGGGAAAGGCGAGTGCAGGAAGAAGGAGATGTACATGTTGGGAACACGCTGTCGCAGCATGCTCGGAAGCAGCATGAGGAAGTAGTCGTGGACGATGACAATGTCACCGGGCTTGTAAATCTCGATAATCTTGTGGGCAAACTTCTGGTTCATGCGGTAGTAGTCAGCCCACTGGATGCGCTCTCGTCGGCCGTCGGTAGGCTCATGCTGCTTGTAGTGGAGGAGGGTGTAGAGATCTTGCTCAGCATAGCGGCGCCAGCGAGCCTGGTCCTTGAGGAGGATGCCATCGGATGAAGCCTCGGACTCGTCACACAACCAGACGGGGTAGGTGCGGATTGTCTTGTTGTGGGACAGACGGTACTCGAGACGGTCCTGATCCTCGCGGGGAATCCAGAGACCGTCAATTGGAGGCGGAGTCGGCAGTCGAGTGGTGGCATCGACAGGAACCGGCGCGGAGAGGGCATTGAGAGAAGCAGCGCCTAGTGTGTTTGGCGCGGGTGTACCAGGCGAAGAAACGACGTCATCGGTGGGAGCGTCGATCTCTCCCGTCCAGGCGACAACAGTGTGACTCCATGGAGTAGCGTCGGACGAAAGGTAAGCGAACGAGTCGAGAAGCGCAGACTGGCCGCGGCGAGCTTTCAAGTCCTAGAGAGAGGTCGAGTGTTAGTCGAGGCTCAATTTTCATGTGATTCATCATAGTGACAGGGCGAGCGAGGGGGGGGAGGGAGCTAGAGCTGGAGCTGGCTGGAGCTTTGGAGAAGAGGGGAAATGCATCAAGCTAACGAGCCCGCACCTGGTGGCCGATAAGAGATACGGGGTGAGTGAGAGAAGAGGAACTTACCCAATCGCCTCCTTTGCGATAGACAAAAGAATGCGGTGTGTTGAAGGTGGCCGAGATGATGTTGCCGCTCAGAGCCAGCTCGGGGTTGGCAGCTCGAATCTCGGACAAGGACTCGCGGCGTCGCAAGGGGGGCGCGTTGGCGCTGGCGCTGTTGCTGTCGGCAGCCATTTCGACGGTGTGTAATGTGATGATCTGAGAATCAGGCTCAAGAGGGAGATTTCGGTGGACGAGGAGCGGGTTAGCAGGCGTCTCCTTGGGTCGTCTTGTCGGTGGAAGGGGATCGCCGTCCCTCGCTGTCTCTGTCTGTGATCGATCCCCGTTGGCGAGCGAGCGACAGAGGTGAGGTGACGATGCAAGAATGAATGCAAGAATGAAGCTGCGCGGCAAGAAACAGGTGGTGAGGAAGAGAGATTGGCGGTGTTCTCCAAGACTGAGAGCGGACTGGCGAGGCAGACGGAGCTGGAGAGGGACGAGAGGAGGAACAAGGAAGAAAGACAGGTAGAATAGCTCTAGTAGAAAACAACAGAACAGATCGGTGACGTTGGATGTCAATCGACGACGGCGGCGTCCCAGGCCCGTCGCGGTCCTACTACTGCTTCCTAGGGTCTAGTCTTGCAAGTCGGGCCGGGCGGTTTCGGCGATTCATGGTCGTGCCCCGTGGGTGATGCTGCTTCTGTTCTGGGTGAGTGATCCAGTACCTCTGTGGGCGCTGGTGGAGGTGGGGCATTCCAAGGTACCTTGGTTCCATTGCTTTTTTGCGGGTACACGTTTTTTCGATGCGTCAAACTGGCACCCGGCGTCAGGCCCGGGGGGGGGGGACGGTGTGGGTAAGCAGCATATTTTGGGAAGGGAGCATTTGGCCAGGCATAAGAGTGTTTTTAGCAGTTGGGAGTCAATTGAACAAATATGTGCTGCTTGAGTATCCATGGATGTACCTATGATCAAGAGCTTTACCTATTCTTTTAGTGGTTGCTGGTGGCATTCTTGCTCTTCAGCTTCCTCCATTGCTGTCACCCCGCCATGTCCCAGCCCATGCCAGACCTCACGCGACGACAAACAACAATTCAATACCTGCCAAGATGCCTCGACGTTTAATTCAAGACCAAGGAAAAACCAGGATACAGATGCCGATCAGGTACAGGGCAACACTCAATGGCCAGGCTAATGTAGCTCTAGCTGCCTCGCCTTGCCTTGCCCTGTCTATCACCACACGTCCTGTACGGATAGTAGAGGTGGTCTGTGTTTAACCTCCCGTCAACTCCAACTTTTTTCCCAACACCGCCGAATTTTCGGCATCACGAGGTCGAGATAACACGAGCCGTTCTTGTTAGATCTCGCCACTGTAGGTTTTGGCAGTCCTTGTCCAGCTCTTCATGGTAATGACCTCCGTCTCTTATCTACACCGTCAAACTCCAAGGAACTGGTTCGTTGTCAACTCGTATGTTGGATGCTTCCATGTGATCCGTGCCATCGATCATGGGAATGGCGGGGGAGGGGGAGGGGCAAGTAGTTTATCCTGTCCCTTGTTTGGTGCTTGGTCCAAGTCATGAGTTGGAGACAACGGCTTCAACTTATCCTAGCAACGAGACAACCGAGTTCCCGTTGACATGGTAAATGTCTCATCCCGCAAGCCATTGTCAATTGTGAATAAAGAAAAAAGTCCTCATCGTCATGGACAGTTGCGCAACCCTTGACTGCAACGCAACGCAACGCAACACCCCCAAAAACAAGGCCCCCCGTCAGTCATAAAGCGCCCCCCCACAGGTTAATGCACCTAGCTTCAACCACCAACAATAACCAAGGAAAAAGGCACAAGCACGCTTCAGAGGCGACGGTGCACGCCTCAGACATAAAACTGACACGCGGAACACGACTTGTTCTTCCACCATCGAGAGAGACGTACCTACTCTACACCAAAAGACGGTGAGCGCCGTCAACCGGAGATGCAACACCGAACCCCCAGCCCATTCGCGAACATCACGTAAAAGTCATGATCTAGGTAAGTTACCGCCCAGGCCTCACCGAGCAACTCAGTTCCCTCGCCTATTCTCTGCTTTCTCATCCTCTTGTCATCAGAGACCTCAGCATGACGCTGCATTTACCGCATTCCCCCAAGTAATGGTGTGCATTCTCGCTGGCACTACTTCTGCATCGGTCAGCTTCGGGTGACAGTCCGAGGCCTTCAAGCCCACTATACTGCACCTAGAATCCACTGAAAATCGCACCCGGGACTTATCCCCCGGAGCCGCCCGGTGCCAATCCTCCCCTCCCCCACCAGGGAAACGATCCATGCCCCCACCTCTGGTTGATGTCCAGCAGGCATCCATGTACCTCCCGGCTATGGTATTGTAGATTGGCACAGGGCCTTTCCTGTTCTGGCTCTCTCCTGCTAAACCGCACGCCGCCACGGGCCGGGGCGCCATTCCCATCCTCCATGATCCAACCCAACCCAACCCAACTACCCATCGCCAATAGATTCTCCAACCATCCACCGCCTCGATCCGCTAAACGTGGCCGCCCCTTTCCGGCACTTGCCTTGGCTCTAATCGTTCGTACCGAGCTTCTCGTCTAGCGAGAACCCCCCGGGACTTGCTTGACCTTGAAGATCTGGCGTTGGCGGTTCGGAGCCGGTTGACAGGCGCAGCGCAGCATACATATCTCTGACAGGTTGGTTTCCCTACCTGCATACAATCTTCGATGGTGGCTTGCATAGACCACGCTCCATGAGCCATTTTTACCAGAATTTCCCATCGTCTTTTTCGTCCCTGTTCGAGTTTTGCTTCTTCTCCTTCCTTTGTCTATTGCCGAGCCGCAGCCACGAGCTGCATTCGCACCCGCTCGCTGGCCTCGAGGACGTGCCGCTATTCGTGCGCTCCACGGCCACGAGCATCCCGATGCGCGCGAGGCTATGCGATCCTATTGTATGTGCGTGCGTGCGTTCTGTACAGAGCAAATGCCTTGCCTTGCCGCTGCGTCCTGTGTCTTGCAGCCTTTGCCTCATCCGGCTGATGTGTGCACCATGCTCGTTCGCCTCGAGAGGAGTGTGCTTTATCGACGGGTTGCCATTGGAGGTTGACAGGTTACGCAACAACTCCCCCAAGAGGTTCGAGACTGTCTGGGGCCTGGTTAACCAGACCCTGAGAGTCCCGGCCCGGCAACCCCGTCAGAAATGACAAGAGAATTCCTGATGTTTACACACAACAGCCGATTCCTATCTGACCAACATTGAATGCAGCAAAGCCCAACAATTTGCGGTCCAATCTAGATCCCGTTATGTGCAAGACATCATTCTCCTCTGTCCTCCTCGATCCAGCCGAGTCTATCATATCATCACTTGCTCTCAACTCTCAACTCCAAACCCCACCGCGGGGCAGTTGATTGGGTTTATGTGACCAGATGGTGGACGGCCAATAGCAGGAAACACGACGTTCCGTCATCCCGCGAAGGGGACCCTGACAAGACCCAATCACCTGGTTCACATTAATATCAGATGGAGCCCTCGGCCGGGATCGTCCAGGTACCTTGACGGCGGGCCAACCGAGCAATCATGATGCGTCAATCGCGGGTCCGTTGCCCCTCTGTGAAGAGCCGGTCCACGTGGAGATGTCGACCCGAGGTGGTATCGCAAACGTCAAGTGAATCAGGCTAACAGCGGTTGAAGTTTCAGTTGGCCAAGTATAATGGACGTATTACAACTTGGGAATATGTCGTTCTATTAAGAATTACCTAGTTACGGAGGGGCAGACTGCACTTTAAACTTCTCAACGCCGACATCTCCTCACGACCTCACGAATCAAGTCTCTTCCACCTCACCAACATCTCGCACCCAAGCTTCGCGTTTCGGGTAGATTTTCAGCATCAACAGTCATGATTATAGGTGCCGCGTAGAAATTGAGTTGTGGTATTCTTGTTACCCAATCATTCTCATAACTCTTCTCCATCTAGACACCAGACCCAGAACGTCCAAAAAAGATACAAACAATAACTGCCTTGAAACCCCGAAATGCCCGCCTCCCAAAGTAGGTCATCATCATGAACGCCAGATATAAACATTAGAACCCTTTATCCTCGCTCGCTCGAGACCCCGTCTCGAGGCAGAACGCCAAGCTAGACCGTGCTCAGTTGGCCTCGTCGGCCGGAGCCCCCATCCCCGAGAACGGACACACCCCGCCGGACGCCGCCATGCCCGGGTGGGGGATCCTCGACGGCGTGGCGGGCTGGTGGTGCTCCGAGGCGTCATCCTCGGAGCCGTTGCCCTCACCAAGGATACGCCTGCCGTGCAGGTAACCCTCGCGCTCAATCTCAATGTCCGAGTCGCCGGTCTCGAACTCGGCGCCGTCCTTGACGTGCCACTTGGCCATGAGGTCGTTCTGGATCCAGATGACCTTGTTGAGGGCCTTGACGAGCGCCGTCTTGCGCTGAATGTGCAGGCGGGGGTGCGAGAGGATGGCTTCGGTCATGATATCCTGAATAAAGCCTAGACAGACGCCGAGATGGACGTATTCGATGTGGAGGGGGTGCTTTCGGCCGAGTCCGACGTGCATCATTCTACATAATGGTTAGCTATCATGGTCTCATTGGTGTTGCTCAATTCTAAGAATTGAAGAGGTCAAGCAGGTTACATACCCAACCTTGTCCAGGTACTCCCAAAACTCCATCTTGCTAGGATCCGAGCACAGCTTGGTCAGGTACGCGCGCAGAAACATCTTTCGGTGCAGAATCTGAGGGCTGTTCTCGTCGGGCACCTCATCGAGAGGGCCCTCGAACGAGGTGCTGCGGGTGGTGAAGGCACGGGCGGTAATGTCGTACTGGAGGAGCTTCTTGTAGACGATGTTGACGACGGCGGGGATGAGGGCCTTGACGTATTTGGCGCCGGTGATGAGGGCTTCAATATCTCCTGTAGCAAACGTGTTAGTCTCCATTTCGGTCTATTCACAACTCGGCGGGTTTTCGGGATCAGGAGATGATTTCTGGCAGAGGGCGGGAACGTACGGCTAGAAAAGTCGAGGAATGAGTGAAGGTACATGACGCGGGCCTCGAGGTTGGTGTAGAGATCCTCGCGATCAATGTGCTTCATGGGTCGTGATGTGGCCGACATTTTGGCTGTGGTGTTGCGGTTTGTGGATGAAGAAGGGGTTTATGTGTAAATTCGAGATTCTCGCTCTTTTTAATCCTCCCAGATCGTGAGACGGGCAATTTCGAGCTTGTGCGTGTGATGGCTTTTAATGCGCTGCTGCTTGCGAGAGGATCGAACTGGGTCGAGTTTCGCGGATGGGATGAGACGGCGATGGTTGGAAAAGTCGGAAGAGGAGGAGAGGAGGGATTGCTCAGCTGATGAGGAGTAGAGCTCTCTAGTGACGCAGCTGGACCAAGAAGGATGCGATTTTCACAGGAAAAAACAAGTAACAACTAACAGATCAATCCAAGAGGTGCGCGAATCGCCCAGCGGCAAAGCAGTATTTATTCAATCCCATGGCCTCATCTCCCACCCCTCCGCACGTCGGGCCCTTGCCCCTCGCCTTGTCCATGGCCATATTTTTTTTCTTCTCCAGGGTCATCATAGGCGCTCATGCTGAAGCAAGAGCTCTCACTCCTCCCGAGTCTCGCCTTGCTCCGTCCGCCCTTGGCTGGTGCTGTTTGGCTTGTCTGGGCTCCAGGCTGAGCCCATCACGCCAGGTCGCCAACATCAGGCGATGGTGACGGTGGGCTGATGAGTGGGGCCGTCCCAGGGGTCCGTGACTCCGTTGGGAGGTCGGTGCCCGGCGTGGCCAGCCCGGATGCACCCGAGGAGAGGAAGGAATTAAGCCTGGAGGATGACAGAGATTAATCGAGTGTTGTCGAGTGAGGTTACTATAAGGTCATCTTGTCAAAATGGCCAGAAAATAGACGTTGAATCGTTTGAGGTGAAAAAGATAATCAGGCTGCTGATTCGCCTGTCGTCATCATGCCGCCTGTCACAAATAGAAACCCGCGAAACAACGGCGACTTGCGGGGGACATGTCCGTTGATTGGCCACGAGACCCCGGTCATGTTAGAAAAGAAAAATTCCAACCCATGTGATTGGGTCGTGTCTCACATCCGGGACGACCGTTGAAAGACGGCTGGGCGGCAAGCGGGAGAAGAGAGCTAGGCAAAATCCCATCTTCTAGACTGCGAGAGCATCCGAGATCTGCATGACAGCTTGGGGTTTGACGAGTGGTGTGTTTTGGAGAGTAACAGTGCACGCGACAGCTTATGCTTTGCAGTTATGACCATGAGATCTTTGTGCAGGGGGCTTGTTGCGAGCTGCCAAGCTTCGAGAGTTCTCAGAGCTGAGCTTTGAAGGAACTGAACTTAGAGCTCCTACAACTAGCTCTACGACAGCCATGTAAGCGCAAAACATGGACTCTTCGTGTAGCCAGCCAGCCAAGCCGCCGGTTTCTAGAATGCCATAGCAACCAGGCCCTTCATTTAACTGTTCGGTCATATCGGTCTCGTCCGTGTACACCTCAGCCGCAAGCAAGGGCCAGATGATGCCAGATCCGCGAGAACCCCCCAAAATTCCCGATGGGACTCGGTTCGGTCGGTCATCAGATGAACGCATGGGCTCCATAGACGTGGGCTATTTCCCCGATTCTATTTCCCCATGATGCGATGCGCCCATGTGGCAGGATAGAACCTGGGGGGTGTCTCTTGAGAGCTTCCGTCCGATCTGGCCTTTGAGGTCTCCCATCCCGTAGATAGATCTCATGAGATTGTTCATGTTGTTGATTGCAAGATAGCTAACTGGCTCACATATACGAGCATACCTCAACCAACTTACTAAATGGATGCTGATGATGGCTCAATGAGATCCAACACATCCATCCATTTCCATGCGACATAAATGAGGGCGTTATGCGAGAAGTTACACCATACCTTGAATCCGGAATAGATTAGATTGATTGATGATCGGGCGTCACTTCCTCCACGCTGTAGATTCAGTGAGGATTGACTGAAATGTCGGGAAATTGGGCTGTTGCTCCAGGGTAAGCTCCTCGTTAAATCAAGCTGACAGAGCCTCATAACTCGCTTAATAAGCACCTGACTTAAAATTTCACGTGACCAAACACTTCTCCCAGCCAGCTCCTGGCCGGCTCATCGGCCTCACCTCGCTTCAACACCCCCTCAACACCCGTATTTCCTCCGACATTCTACCCTCGAAGCCCCCGACGATCCATCCAGATCCAGGCCCGTCCTCAGGGTCCCGCCCGCTTACACCAGCTCAGCTCAGCTCAGCTCCGCCCGCCGAGCCCGGTGCTCCGCAAGCCACCGTCGACGCCCGCCGTCGCAGGCCCGGCGCAGCGTGACGGACGAGACGAACCGATCCGAACCGTCACCATGTCGGGCTCACCTCCTCCACCCTCACCCACATCGCACGTCTCGGTCCACGCCTACGCCAGCAATGGCCTCGAAATGCTCCAGGCCGCCAGCGATGCTGCTCATGCTATAAACCACCAGATCAACAGTCCCCAGGCCCTCCAGCATGCTGCCGTGGCTGCTGCCGAGGCCGTTGGCCATCACCAACACCAGACACTCGACGCGACATCTCCCCCGGATGGCCTCCAACCCCACCATGTCATTGCCGGAACGGTTCCCCATGATATGGGGACTCACCTCGTCCCCGGCCCTGGCGGGGTTATGCGCGATCCGACTATTAACCCCAAATTGACTCGTCTCCGACGCGCTTGTGATATGTGTAGTATGCGCAAAGTCAAGTGTGACGACTCCAACATTCCCTGCAGACCATGTCGAGAACTGGGTGTCGACTGTACCTTTAACCGTGAGACGAAGCGGCGAGGGCCACCGAACAAGCATGCCGAGGCCGCAAAAGCCGCCAAGCGTTCGCGTGTCGACCCTCAAACCGTGGCGACAGCTGTTGCTGTGTTTGGAGCCATGTCACCTTCACCACAGACTGCGGCCAAGACATTGATGAACATATCGACTGAGGGCGCTCTGGATGCTGAATCTATCGCACCAATGCCTGTTCTCGAACTCCTGGTTGATGACTTCTTCACATACATCCACCCCCTGGCGCCGTTTCCTCATGAGCCTACATTCCGCCAGTCTTTTGCCAATCGCGAAGATCGCACCAAGCCCGAGTTCCTTGGTCTGCTGGCGAGCATGATCTGCGCCCTCGTGGCATCCTTCCCACGAAGCGCGAGAGAGCACCTCAAAGCACAGCACAGCACCCACCTGTTCCCTCGAGCAGTCGTCATGGTTGAAAAATGCCGCGAGATTTCGTTGCTCACACGAGGGAGCAAGTGGCCGCTCAAGCAGCCCAAGACACTTGACGACGCTGCGACTAGCTATTTCCTGGGCCTGGCCTCGGGATATACCCATCAGTGGAACGCCTCGGGTCAATTCATGGCCGAGACCTTGACGCTTCTCCGCGAGCTCGGCTTCCATCGACCCAAGCACCCCGGCGATTTGCCTGCTTTTGGCAACGACAACTGTTCACCGGACCCCCTGCCGTTTAACCACGTCAAAGACCAGATTGGGAAGCGCATTTTCTATTGCCTTCTTCTTGGCGTGCGGTATGTGTCTTATCTATGTCCAGACCCTTGCAATTTTGTGCTGACTATGCTCTAGTTCTTTCTCACAACTCGGTGCTTCTTCTGCAGATATGGTGATTGCGCCCTCGACCCCCAGCCTTCCATATCCCGCGTACCCTGAAAACGTGGACGACATTTGCGTACTCGCCAACGAAGTCATCCACCAGCAGGATGGCAGCGTTACCCTTTTGACGGGCTTTCGGTTCGCCATTGACATTTACACCACCATGAACGGTATCGTCAGTCTTGAGCTGGCTTACGGCATGAGCACTCTTCCTTGGGCCGACCAGCGCATCCTGCTCCGGGATGGCCTTCTGGCCGCCAAGAGTATCACAGACAACCTCCCGCCAGAGCTTCAGCTTGGAAATCACGGGGATGAGGCAGCCAGCTTGGACGAACCTGGGATGCATTACGTGCCCCCAGCCTGGCCAAACAGTCAGCCCGCGCACGACCTGCGCAACGTGATCAAGAATCACCCAGCGCGGCGTCGTCACCTCCAGTACGAGATTCAGAAAGGTAACATCTATGTCTCGCAACTGGCGACTAGGTCATATTTCGTCGAACTCTACTTTGATCTCCGTGATGTTCATCTCTCCGAGCAGCAGCAGGACACCAACCCCATTGAGGGCCAGTCGGAAGAAGAAAAGGCGGCACAGGATGCTGATGAGAAGGAGATTCACGACTTCATGTCGGCTGAGCGGGAGCTCATTGTCCAGGGCCTCCTTACGGTTCTAGGATCGATTTCCCAGCGCAATATGGAGCCAAACGGGGGCTCTCTCATCAACAAGATCCGCCAGGTAGCATCGACGCTCCTGAATGACGCACCAGAGCGTAAGGGACCGTTTGCGATCAAGTCGGAGGAAGCGCTTTCACAACTGATCAACATTCTCGTCAAGCTGGAAAAGACGGGGGCCAGCAACGGCACGGATCTTGAGGCGACAGACCCGAACCAAATGACATCGCAAGATGAGGAGGAGGAGCTACGTAACTGGGCTGACCTCCGCGACTATCAGCTGCGATTCGCGGCCCATGGGGGGTTTGGTGGCAGCCTGTGAAGACGAGCTGAGCATGAACCGGCGCTCGACCTCTTGAGTCAGGCCAATAGCCGGAATCAGTCTTTGTCACAAGAGCGGGCGGTATTACTGTATGATAATAGGGAAAGGAAATTCAGCGTGGGTGGTTATCTTTTTGGCCCATTTTCAAGGGTTACAATCCTCGATAGGTACTGTGCAGTCCTAATGACTGACTGCTTCATGTAAAAGTTTAGAAATTGCCATTTCGTCAGATCGGTCTCGTTCATATGGGTATATGACTGCTTGCGTGTTGTCGCTGTTGTCGGTCTACCTTGAGCTCGTTCAGTGTCCAGACAAATAGGATCCAATTGACGATACTGCAGCAGTGGTTAGCAGTGAGCAAGCTGTGTTTCAAGGTTGACTCACAAGAGCATGGCGAGGAGCGCAGCCATGCCACCCTCGGTGTATCGAGTCCAGTAGTCATATGTTTCCATATGATAGACGAGCAGGGCGAAACAGACGGTCGCGCCGATGGCGAGGACGAGCTGGACTGCAGCATTGACGGGCGTGGGCACATGTGACATGTGATGGAGGGCGCGGCGGGCCGAAATGATCATGGTGATGCTCCAGATGGCCGAAGCGATGGCCTGAGTCTATGTCAGCATGGCGTCCTGAAGGTGGAAAGCATGATAGGATAGCATACGATGGGCAGACTCAACCACAGTAGCCACGAGCACGGGTGTCCCACGGCGGCATCACTGGGGCACACATGGTATCGGAAGGACCACCAGATGCTTAGAATGACGATGACGAATGGAATGATGAGGGAGAACTGGCGCGCCGTGGAAACGACGAACCTCGCGCAGGAGCGACGACGGTCCTGACGAGGAGGGGTGACGACGACGTGGGTTTGGTAGGGCGGGTAGTATCCGTAGGGTGGAGGCGGAGGAGCCTGCTGTGGGCCATCGCCGTAATTGTATAGGTATGGGCGAGGAGGTGCCATTTTCGAGGTGTTGCGACAACGGGGAGATGCTGTAGGAGAAGAAGGAGGAAGATGTAGATGTTGATGTTGAGATTTGGTTTGGGCTGGGGTCTTGTGATGTTTGAGGACTGATGACGTCGCGGGGTTACGTATTAAGGTTGGTGGGCGTATTTTAAGCGGCGGGCGCTAAAAGTTAGGGACTCTGGGGGGAGGATCATCAGGGGGGAGTTTGGGTTGTGCGCCAAGAGTTTGAGAGGATTGGATGTGGTTGAGATCAAGATGGCGGTCGATAAATATGATGCTAGTGATTTAGTAATAAATATGATCTCACTGCCCATTACACTAAATAATTCAAGTTGTTCCTTGTCAAGTATTCATCAGTTGTTCTCGTGGCTGAGTTTGACTTTCGTAGCCATCGTGACCCCACCATCAATTAATCATGCTCTCTCTGATCGTGCGACCGTCATCTAGATTTCCCGATTAGGGGCCCGAGGCAGCTTCAAGTTTGCTATTCTGTCCACAATGATACACTATTGTGGTCTCGATAAACCACTGATGCAAAGTTTTAAGTCTGAAAATAGGCCAACTAGAGAGAAAGAGGGTGCACTGAAATCTCGTCTATGCCAGGTTTTATTAGCCATTTCCAAACAATCTATACCCATGATACAATATCACAATCTCTACTGTAAACGGCCCCTGACTGTTCCACATCTAGACAGCAACAAGATCAAACACTAATCAGTCCCTGGTCGTTGCGGAACATCATCATCGGACGTGTCACCCTGGCCTCCCGCCCTTCTCCTCCTCCTCAGCACAATCTCGTCGAAGCTCTCTGGTTCCTCTACATCCCCGAAGCAAGAAATAAAGCGCTTGATATGATAAGGGAGACGTTTGAAGAGCTGATACCTGGCGAAATCGAGCTTGGGGTTGTCGTACACCTTCTCCAGCTCCTCCAGCGGTAACCGCTTCGTCTCCTCGACAAACAGGTAGACGAGTATGAATGCGACCACGTTCATGCCGGCAAAGAAGCCAAGAGTGCCTTCGATCTTGAACTCTCTGTTGATGCTGGGGATCAAGATGGTTAGGATGCCCGCGAAGAGTAGGTTAATAGATATTGCTACTGAAGCACCCTGCCGAGAATCTGTTAGTATAATGTGAAATAACTCCCTGCTATGATCAGACTCATGGACATACAGCTTCTCGGTTTGACAGAGGGAAACTAAGGCTGGTTAGTTTCTGACTTGATGCAATAATTCAAGAAACGAACCTTTCAGAGGCGAGAGTAAAGGGGATTGGACCTGGGTTTGTTAGAAGCACACTTATCAGAGCATAGGCCTGGACCTACCAAGACCCGGAGAGTACGCAGCAGCAAATACTAAGACATGAATCAGTATGCGTCCCTGTACATGAGACTGGGCTCCTCACAGTAGATGAAGACGATGCCAGCAATAGACTCGGAAGCCTGTGCTCCTCGTGCTGTGACGGTTGTGCCCTCGACTGAGTAAGCAATAGCTGATGCCATTAAGAAGACGCTCATCATTGGGAGTGTGGACAAGAGCCAGCGTCTTCGTCCGATGATATCGATGGATCTAGGAGAGGTTAGATGAATCAAACAGAGTTCTTCAAGCATACGAACCTCATTGCCAATAAGGCAAAGAAGAAGTTGACACCACCGAAACCAAAACTGTATCCCATACTCTTTTCGACCCCGTAGTTACTAAAGAGCTCATCTATGGAGGTGGTCAGTATCAAGTGTTGGTTTCTCCCGAACAGCACTTACTTGAGTAAAAGGCGAACACGTTGACTGTCAACAAAATTAGCGAGATATTTAGAGGGGCTTGTAAAATGGAAACACACTGCCGCAGAGCTGCTGAGATAGAGCAACGGTACAGCTGCTCAACAGGGCGTTTCGCAGATGCCGCTCATTAAACAGAGGCCTAAACTGTCTTCCAGAGAGCTTCAGGACGACCCAGATGCGAGACATGTATGTCAAGCCCGAGTCGACATTATCATCCCTGGCCTTCTGGGGGCTTTGCCTATTCTCCCCCTTGGTTTGACCGGCCTTGAGTGGATATTGCTTCGCTTCCTGTTTGGCGGCGCTGGTCTTGATCGACCACCAGATGAGGAAGAAGTCACGAGTAGCTTGGAGCTGAGGCATCTGTTAGACAAGGACCATGTTAAAGGTCGGCGAAGGATATACAAACTTCATTTTTGCGGACTTTACGGAGAATCTCAAAAGCTCGCTCGAGGTTGTAGTTGGGCGTCCCTGGCCTCATGTAGAACCGAGGGCTTTCGTAGCAAAAGCACAGGGCGATGAGGAGCAGTATGGATGGAACAAGAGGCGCGCCGAGGATCAGCTGAAAGGCGAGATAACGTGACTTGTACCCGGAAGAAGAGAATGGAGTCATGATTTTTGGGTCGTTCTCGCCGACGATGTGATAGATGTGAGAGGGCACCGTGTCGAGGACGTTTGTGGCGCTGGCGATTACGAGGTTGACGACAAAGCCGATCATTATGCCACATGCAACCCTGGGTAGTGATGTTAATACCCGAGATGTAGAAATAAGGGTCTTGTCTTACCATAGTTGCCATGCGAGGATGGTAGAGCCTCTCCAGTACCCCACGGCCGTCTCGGAGGCGAGGATAGGGGCACTGACGGCTTTGATGCCCATGGCTGTTGGGGATGTATCAGTTGGGTGGCCAAGTAGTATCATGATCCTGGGAATGACTCACCTATTCCGCCAACAATTCTTGCACCTAGGACCTGCTGCCATGTGGACGCAAATGCTGAACCTAGCGAGCTGGCGATGATGAGAAGGGCGGAGATACCGAGGGCACCACGACGACCGAAGCAATAGTTGACCGGTAGAGAAAGCGGTGCGCCAGGAAAGGCTGCCGTGAGGAAGGGAATGGCATTCATACCACCCAGCTGCCACTTTGCAGTGCTGGTGACCCCGAGCCCAGTCATGTTGAGACCCTGTGGCTTGGTTTTAGCTGGATCGGTCCCATTGTATGTGCCGTTCTGGGGAATGAAATCATCCAGGTAGGTGTCCTTGAATGTGCCGTTGTTTATACCATTGATGGCTTCTTCAATATAGCCAAAGGTGTAGTTGGCCTCTGATGCCGTGAGGTTGATCAGACGGGGCTGGGTGATGCCAACTGTCTCGGCGAACAGACTCCCTGCGTTGATGGACGACTGGACATGACCTTGAAGGAATGCAGCAAGAGAGACGGTCCAGATGATGATGAGCATCCCCCTGCCGGAGAAGAGCCGTTCTCGCTCTGCAACGAGAGCCTTTTTGTCCTTGAGGCTGAGGGCCACCCTGGGAGCTACGGCGGGACCGCCAGGGCCACTGGTGCCTTCGGTGGCATCCTTTGAGAAGCTGTAGTATTCATATCGGTGTTTGGCTACTTCTGCAGCATCAAGGAGTTGTTGGAGGGAAACCTTGGATTGTTCTTGGGACAGCTGTCTGCAGGCTTCTCGAAGAGTGCTGTCTTCGACATTGGCTTTGAAACGAGTAAGCACAAAGACGATGACTTGGAGATGGGAAACTTGAGCTTACTGAGTGGATTCCCCAGCTCCTCTCGATCTTCGATCTGCTCTCCGATCCATCCATTGATCAGCCCCCCAAAGCCTCGAGGCTGGGAGCGACCGTCGACTTGGACTGTTTGGCGAGCCATGTCAAGTTTGAGGCTGTTGATTCAAAGCCCAAAGATGCAACTGGTTTAGGGAGTGAATATTAAGGCCTCAATCAGTTTGGGGTAAAAGTTGGAGAAATATGCCTTTGCTGATCTTGTACAACCCCGTTCCAAGGCAGACAAATAACAGGACATTCAAAAACCTCATGATTCCATAACATATGGGATCAGCCTGCAGCGGGAGAATAGGCAACGACATATGCAGCAGCAAGTCAGCATGCATGTAACACAAAAGCGCGAACACGAACGGTCACTGCAAGGCATTCTCGCCCGGTTGTGGTGCAGTTTGTGTATGTATCCTGCAGGCTGTGAGCGGGACGCTCTCATTCGACAGCATTCAGATGATTTTCAATTAAAGGCTGTGTTAGGTGCAGATCAGTGGTTTCACTTTAGGTCATAGAAAACGGCTGAGCCACAGTTGAGAGAAATATTGAGGGACAACCAACACAAGAGACGGTTTGAAAACAGGGCGGGTTGGATCGACTCAGCCACGGGCGACAGGGGGGAGCGGATGAAGGACTTTACAGCTCGACAGGGATCCTTGACTGCCAAGGACGTCACTTGTTGCAGCCAACAGTGAGCGGCTGGCTCGGTCGATACAAGGGCAGTCAAGTCCTTCGCCTTGCAGGGCTTATGAGGCAGTGCAGTATGCTTACTGATATATGTCACTACGCAAATCCGGGGGTGGGGAGATCCCTAGACTCACCCTGTTCCGCATTTGTTCCGCCTGGACTCGCGCTTAGCATCATCCCTCGAAGCCATACAGACCGCGAGAAGGACAAGAGCGAAGCCTGAGGGGGCTTGAGACCCTCACTCCAAAATGGCTGAACCAGCTTCGGCGGTCATCGCCCTCATCGTGACGGGCCTCAAGACGCTGAGTGTGTTTGATGACTTGCTCAAGGCCGTTGACAACTCCTCAGCTGACGCCCAGCACTGGGCCGTGGTGAGCGATCTGCTGAAGGATTCATGCTCGCTCATGAAAAAGAGGTTGGAGAGATTGACCACATTGTCGCCTATGCAAGAGAAGTATCTTGCATCCATTAGGGCACACCTCGAGCACTTTCAGCAAGATCTCTATGCCATAGGGATACCAGATGCAGATGCCTTCGATGGAGGAAACCCGAGCTTTAAGGATAGGGCTATGATGGCGCTTCGGTTGAAGCTGGATCAGGACGACCACCTGATCAAGCGAGTCGACCGAAGCATCCAGATCTTCCAGATTAGTGCTTCAGTCCTGAGTCAGTAAGTAAACACTTGCCCTTGTCTTTGGTTGCTGCTGACACCTCGAGGTAGATTAGAGCCAGGCCCCGTCGAGAAAGTTAAAGAGATCCTCGACGAGCTCGGGACGGCCTTCCCACGATTATCGACCGACGATCAGAAGCTGCAGACATGGAGGCAGACCACCCAAGAGTTGTTGACGGATACGGCTACGCAGTACTTCCGCGACAATCCAAACCCATCCAACGCACAAACCGAACGACTGTTGCTGCCGCCATCGGGACGCAGAAAGGGGAGCATCAGAGAGCTCCAGTACAAGTTTGAGGCAGCACAGAACTGGGCTACTCGCTTCTTTGAGAATGAAATGCCCATTCTTGCCCTGCCGTTCCAACTGCAAGCCATCGACCTCGGAAAAGAGCTGAGGGAGCAACAGCCAGACTACGCTCTGGACATACCAGAACGGGTCGATCTGGCAGAGAAATACGTCGCCATCGTCATTTCGTGCCAGAAGTACGATCAGACAGCTGTTGCCAGTGCCGTCGAGAGACTCGATATGCTCAACTCGACGGTTCTGGCAGAGTCAGACGATGGTACGACTCCCAAGCTGTGCGAGGAGCAGTGCAGGATTGCCGAGATGTTTGCCCATCTTAATGAACCCGACAAGGCCATCGATCTCTTTCGACATGCCCTCGATGATTACATGCGGCTGGGCAAGGTCCAGTATCATCGACAGATTTGCGAGACCTACAACATGACTGTAGGGCAATACCAGAGGAGCAGAAGGCACATTGACGTGGATGCTTTCCGAGCCGAGATGCGTGATGAACTTGGGGACAACTTTGTGCCGAGACGGGACGGTCTTGCTCGAGCTGTTGCTTGGTGCACCTCTAGGGGATTCAATGTTACTGGAGAGGATGAGCTCACCTTTGCTCAACTCACAGATAGAGATGGAAACACACCACTCCATGTGGCTGCCCAAGACCGGGAGATGGACATGTCGGTCTTGGCAGAGCTCATGACGCTGGAAAGGTTCTACGAGATGGAGGATGGGAATGGTGACACACCTCTTCTTGTCGCTGTTAGCAACTCGAACGTCGAAGTTTTGAAAGAGCTTCTGACAAGGCCGTACCTGGTTCTTGTCAGAGACGAAAACCAACAAACGCCAATTCATAGGTGTCGAGACAAGGAGACGCTTCGGATAGTGCTCCAAGCGATAGACACTGTTAGGAGTCTGTCGAGCCGTCCTGGCTTGGAGAATATCGACATCGACACCAAGGATGGATATGGACAGACAGCTCTGCACCTGTTTTGCTATCAGCTTCAGGCTGGCCTTGTCAAGATACTGGTTGAAAGGGGGGCTGACGTGAACGCCTTCTGCTCAGGGGACAGGACACCACTGATGCTTGCACTCCGGCAAGGACAGGCCGAGACGGAGCTCCATCGTATAATAAAGGTGCTGATATGTAAGGGTGCCAACACAATAGGCACAGACAGGTACGGTTCCAACGATCTGGAAAAGGCCCTTCTGAGAAAGGGGTATGACCAGAAGAAGATCCTCAAACTGAGAGCTGGGGATTCCGGGTCAAGTATGATGAGCTCCAAGAGCTTTGGACGGGTGTCGACAAAGTCTTCGGGCAAGAGGGGACACTGGCCCACGTGGTTTTGTCTATCGAATATGCGGCGTGGTTAGAAACTTGCTGCTTGGTGTTGGTATGAAATTGATGAGGGGGCAACACTGCTTGGACTCGTGATGATGGAGAGTCGCTGGGCGCTGTTGAGGATGACATGAGATTTAATGTATATGATAAAACGTACATAGATTTAATGCCAGGATTTCTGTCACTGGTGCTTTGAGGCTTGGAGAGCGTGTACTGCCAGAACGAGCCACTCCTGACAGGTGATGATTTCGGTCGCAGGTCTGTGCTTTGCTGATGCTTTCAATGTTGCATTGACAGCTGCAGTGTCTCGCCTGTGATTTACACAACAGCTGCCTTTGACGGGTTGAAGTTCAACATCCGTGGAGGTTGACGGTCTCGCCCAACCTTTGGAAAGTGTCAAGCTTGAAATTGAAAGAGACTCATAGTCTGATCAGAGAAGAAACAGCCCAGAGAAACAAAAGACCTGCCTTCCTAATATGGCCGTCAAAATTCTGCTGCCTAAACTGGGCATGTGGTAATAAGGCCGAGACAGAGACTGGGCATAAACCGTCTTGACCGCCAACACACGGGCTGACAGGTGAGCTAATGCAGGCATGCCGATGCTAGGCTCAATGATCTGCGTAAATAGCATGTTGAATTTACAATCAAAGAAGAGCTGTGTGCCTTGTTGCTGCAAGCGAGGTGCCCGAGGACTTTTGCCTGGACTGAAGGAATGGCACAGCGGAGAGGCCGAACGGGGGATATGAAACAGTGGAACCACGTGGACCATCTGATGCGAATGTGGCGAGCAAGATGCTCATGTTTGCTGTAACGAGTAGATACGGCCGTTGGTTGTAAGCCTCGGAAAGGTATGGACAGGAGCTTGTAGTATCGAAACCCGAGCCCAACCTTTGAACGAGTAGTCAAGCTATGGCTTGTAGAATGACATGGGTAACAAGACTACGCCACAATCTTGGGATTTAGTACCAGAACAAAATGGAGGCTCAGCTTCCTCACTTTGAGCCTCGTGGTTGGCATCGCGTCAAGCCTAGCCCTGGTGCCTATTTAGGTGATTGGACAAAAGTCTGGTAGGCCATTGGTAGGGCAGCCATGATCTGCGATGCGGGAAGAGGATGTATACGTGTCTAGTATGTGTGCTTAAAGAAGATGTAAATGTTTGTGGACCGAGAACCCCCCTCCCCCAGAACACCCTCGCTTCCAAGACTCCAGCGGGATATAACGTTAGATAGCTCCCTAAGCAATCTGCTTGAAATTGGCGTCGTCGACATAGTAATTGGCCTCCTTGCAAGAGGCGGAAACCAGGACTCCTGGTCCCCTGTCAAGCCAGGTCTGGGTCCACTGGCAAGTAGTCTTGACCTGAACCCAGTCTGTGGTAGGTATGGGCACGGACTTGTAGGAAGCAGAGATGTAGCCAGTGCTGCCAACCATGCAGGCGATATAGAAGTAGTCGCATTTGATGCTGGGGTCCATCTTGACCCAAGCCGAGAATTCATACGGCGTGTCGGCGAGAACCTGGGAGGCCGGCACGGCTTCCTTGACGCCGGTGTAGTAGTTGTACTGGCCCCAGGGGGTGGTGGGGGACGTCCAGGTGATGTGGAGGGACTGCTCGCCTTGGTGGGACACATCGGTGGCGATGGCGACGGTCCCGAACGTCTCGTACCGCTCCCAGGGGCTCAGGGAGTCCTTGTTCTCGAAGTCCCTGTTGACGAGGAGCTTCAGCGGACCTTCGGGGATGGATGATGTGGTGGTGGACGAAACCTCGGCCGTCGAGGTGGTCAAGGTGGTCGAGGTGAACAGGGTGCTGGACGTGATGGTGGATGATTCGGCCGAGATGCTCTTAGACGCGCTGCTGGTGGTCGAGACAACGGTCAAGGAGTCGGTGGTGCTTAAAGAAGCCGTCTCAGTGGCCGACGAAGTAGTTTTGGTTGTGCTTAAGGAGATAGTCTCGGCGCTCGAAGACGCCGTCTCAGCGCTGGTCTAGGTGGTAGACTCGGAACTAGTAGGCGAGCCAGTGCTAGAGGTAGCAGTAGAAGCAGAAGTGGTGACGGACTCAAGAGAGACCGAAGATGATCTCACCCGCGGCCTGCACACCGACGCAGTGGCCTGATGGAAAAGAGCCAAGAGCTGAAGAAGGGGGATGGCGGTCCTCATGTTGGCGATGATGTAACGAACGACTGTAAACGAGTGACGGGTAAAGAGAGACAACTACTGAGGACCAAGGTCCATGAGAGGAAGTTTGGTTTGGGATACAGCCCAGAGGATTGACCACCCAGGAGATTGTGCCTGATCAGCGGAAAAGCGTGACGAGACAGAAACATGTGGAGGCAGGTGAGCGTGTTGGGGACAAATTTATATCACAGGACTAGCGGAGTGAATTAGGTGCAATTAGACTGAGATGTGTAACCAAAGATATCTATCATCAAACACTAGTCAGTTGCATACATCCGTTCCTTCATCAACTTCGTGCTAACTCCCAACCCGCTGATAACGCCAATTTCATCCAAAACCAGGGCACCAGCTTACTGCACTACTGGTGGGGAAGTAGGCAACGAGACTGGGGTTGGAGGGTAGTAATACTGTTGGCTCTGTTGAGGCTGATGGGCAGGCTGTCCGTTCTGCCATTGGGTGCCTGGCTTGTACTGCTCTTGTGGTTGACCAGGAGCTGAGTAGTGCGCACTGAGCTGATACTGAGGGATATCGGTGCTGACTACAGACGGAGGAGGGAGAGGAGCTTGATATGCTGCTGGTGTTTGCGAGGCCTGGGACGGTGCAGGTGTATGAGCAGCTGGATAAGCAGAATGGGCATACGCTTGTTGATGAGATGCTGGTTGGTAGTGTTGAGGATTGTAGGTAGGGTGTGGAGCAAGAGGCTGCTGTGGCGTGCTGATCATCGAAGCCCTCCTGCCAGGGTCCTCCTGAGGAGGAGGCGGTGGCACCTGGGTGTGTTGATATGTGCCAGTGTGCTGGTACGTGGCTTGCGGATAATACTGGGGTTGGGGGGCAGTTGGTTGCTGGTACCCGACTGACGGTGTCTGAAGTGTAGGGGCCACTTGTGGTGTTGGTTGAGGAGGAAGCGAAGCTGGTGGCACTTGGATTGTAGACACAGGCTGTGGTGTTGGCGGTGGAGGAACCGATGCTGAAGGTACTTGAGCAGGTGCTGGTTGAGGAGTTGGCTGAGGAGGGAATGAGATTGGTGGAGGGTATCCCGCTACAGCTGGTTGAGGCGTTTGCGCTGGGAGGTATGTGTAGCTTTGGGGCTGCTCCTGAGCCGGAGTCGGCAAAGGAGCACCCGAGAACTGCTGAGGTGGAGGTTGATATGATGAACCCGTTGGCGCAGGCGTTTGAGCCGGAAGGGCACCTTTAATACCTGACATGTCGTAGACCTGAGTTGAAGGGGCAGGGTTGCTGGGTGGGTTCGCCGTTGTCTGGGGGAAGTAACCTGGTTGCTCGTGCGGTTGTGGCTGAGAGACAGCGGGAGACTGGGTAGTTTGTTGCGTCTGTAACACCTGAGGCGGATATCCCACAGCTGGAGTCTGCGGTGGTGAGAGAACCTGGGCGCTGATCGAAGGCGTAGCCGAATGACCGGGTGGTGGAACTTGTTGCTGAGGGGGGGCCTGTTGATAGGCAACTTGTTGAGGCTGCTGCTGAGGGATGGCTTGCTGTTGAACTACAGCTTGCTGAGGAGAGAAGACTTGCTGCTGAGGCGCCTGTTGACCAGGCACTTGCTGTTGGTAGGAGACTGGTTGCTGATAGGGCTGTTGGCCGGGAACTTGCTGCTGATAGTGAACCTGTTGAGGAATGCCCTGTTGATGAGGGACACCTTGCTGTGGAGGGTAGCCATAGTATTGCGGCACAGGCTGCTGGCCAGTGGCATCCGGTGTAATGTATTGTTGGCCCTGAGGAACTGGTGTGTGTGCCATGGGCGCCTTGAAGTCCTGAGGATAACCGTTCGCGTTCAAAGCATAAGAGGGCGGAGCCGTCGTCTGCGCATCGGCGGGAGTATACGGTGGAGGAGGAGGAATGGGGGGTGCCTGAGAGGAGCTGCCGGCGGCGGCATAAGGATATCCTTGCTGGTTGTAAGGCTGGATAGAGTACCCAGCTTCGGCGGCTTTGGCGTCCTGGACGGCTTGGAAGACTCCGGCTTTCTTGAACGCCTTGAAGGCATCCTTCTTCTTGAGACGATCCGTGTGCTTATGTTCGATGGCCATTCCCGCTCCGTCGAGGGCAGCATGCGTCGCGATCTTGATGGCGGTTTCATTGGCCACGATAGACAGTATTCCATGCTCTGCTCCAGCAGTAGCAACAGCGTCGGCGCCCATCGAGCCGACTCCCAGTGTCACGACACCAATAGTGCCACTAACAGCCATGCTCCCTAGGACATCGCGCTTGCGGGTGTGATGAGTCGCTTGGTGTCTGTTCAAGTGCCGTTCGATGATCTCTCGCTTCTTGCGGGCGTTGTGGATAGCGGGTGCGGCCATGGCCACGCCGATGGTTGACACGCCGAGGGTCAGAGGGATGGCCATGCCTGAGACGGCCGTAGAGGTTGCGGCACCGGAGATGAGGCGGGTGTAGTGCTCCCACTCACGCTGGAGCTCCTCGAGGGTGAGTCCCCTGCATTTCTGATCGTAGGCCTTGAAGTCGAAGGGCATCTTGGCAAGTTGTGGTGACAGAATAGCATTGACGATATGGACAAGACAAGAGAGGCAGGAAACGCGGGGAACAGCATTCCTTTAGATACTACCTAGTAACTTGTCTTTATCAGCGGTCCAGACCGGATAACTCGGCGGGACGAGGCACATGTCGTTTATTTCTGGCTACGGCTGAAGCCCAAAGACGCTGGAATGAGTCTAGACTGTAGAAACTAGTCCACTCTCCCCATGCAAGGACAAGCCACGCGAGGCACAAAGGATCCATTCCTCCACTAACGGCGAGGCAGATACGCGAGCTGAGTTTCAGAAAATTAATAAACGAGCGCCATCTCCGCTTATGTATGTGGTCAAGTGCCGTGGGCGCCGCCATGGCTTGACAGGCACCGGCCAAGCATCATCCCGGGAGGTTGTCACTGGTGCGGCTTTTAGGCATCGCCAAGCACTTCGGCAAGCTATTAGAGTAGGAATTCAGCCTTGGCGGGTCCTTCTATTTGTTGTCGGTGCCTGACAAGCATGTCACTCGTTTACTACGTAACGTCGACTCTACAGCCTGCTTCCGTTGTGGAACCAGTATCACGCGCCATTATTGAATATTGTAAGCAGGCTCTGAGCATAATCCCATTCCGGTCACATCTAGCGCGCGATAATGGCTTGAAAGGGTGACATCCTGACCAGTTTACAATTGCTTAATGAGACTCCGTAATAGGCTTGAACCTGATCAATTGTGAGCGTAACGAATGTTCTGGCAAAACCCGTCAATTGCGTTCAGGCATTTGTTGCCATATCGTAGTCTTTGGACTTGTGCTCTTGAGCATATTGACATTGTGGCCAAGGGCTAAAGGCGACTGTCCCTTGTCCCCCTCTTACTCCCTTCAGGTGGAGACGACGACTTTTCAGCCTCCGGCTTCGCACGCGGGTCATCCCAGGTCGTGATGCCTGCATTGTGGTCCACAAAGTAGATGCGCTCTGTTCTCCTCTCCAATCTAACCTCCCAGCCTGCGGGCAGCGGACCCCTCTGGAGCGTCCTGGCGACGAGCAAGGCTTCTGTGCTGCGAGGGTCGGTCCATGTTGTTTTACCAGCGTTGTGGTCTACAAAGTAGACCCTCGCACCGTCGGGGGCTATCTTGACTTCCCAACGTGGAGGGAGAGGTATTGACAGCTTGATCTGTCGAGGGAGGCGCTATGCCGAGTTAGCATTCTTAGACATGAACTGACCAGGACTGATCTCACTTTTCCTTTGCTGTCATGACACGCCGGACAGGTTTCTTCTCTCTCGGTTGAGGTCCAGATATGACCACAAGGAGAACAATGAAGTAGGTGCCCAGCATCCTTTGTTTCGCAGATCAGTCCGCCCACCGACATTGGCAGCGCTTCCAGAGCGAGAATCTGCTGGTGCTTTCCCAGGTGTTGATAGAATTCCTTGACGTTTTGGGTCTCCTGGGCTGGCGGTTCCCATTCGTTACATAGAGGGCACGAAGAGGCTTCAAAAGGCTTGAGAGGCACTTGACTGGCTTCCAAGGCCTCGGTAAGATCCTCCTCGGCCACGTCGTGGTTGACCTTGAGATGATGTTTGATTTCGACCATGGCTTCAAAGGTTGGCCTCTCAGGGTCGTCGTCACAGTGAGTGCACATCCACTTCTGCAAGTGTGCAGTTATCTCGTGAGTGAGCCACTCCTTTTGAGTGGTGAAAAGACTGGAAGAACAGTCTTTCAAGGTGCAGACATACGGATAGAGGTCAGACAAGACGTGCTTTCTGCTCCGCTGTTAGTATCAAAGACCAAGACTCGTCTAAACACTTGCCTCCATTCATGTTGGGTGTCTAGAACCTGGGTTGCTCCACAGTATGGACACTCGATGGGTTCTCCATATTTTAATTTCTTTTCGTTGAACGTCAAGTCTTCTAGGTCCGGGATACGTTGGCTCATAGCTTCATCGGAGGGACTGACAGACGAAGATGCTGACGACAAAATTGAAAGCTGGTCGGCCACGTCGTCGGGTCCAGCATCCTCGGTTGTTGCAGATCTAGTGTCGTTGGTCTGTCTATGCCGGAAGATCATGCGTCTCCCAGTGATGCCATTTCCTAGACGTTGCGCCAACCAAGGTTCATCCCTAACCTTTGGGAACTTGTCCTTCACGTGAGTGATATCGGGTGAGTTCTCAAGCGGTTTAAAGATGTCGGGACTTGGGATCTGTTCTTTGGTTTGGTTTGAAGAACCCGAGAGGTTGGTAATAGGAACAATCATGTTGAATCAGCAGCTGTAGACTTGGGGTAGAATGAAGTAAATTATTGATGAGGATGCTTTCCGACGAGAGAGGTTTGCTGCTCATATGTGCCCCGGGTCATGTGAGGATATGGTCCAGGCAGAAGCACCAGGTCGCATAATGATGCCTAATTTGGTCTTTTCAAGTGGTCGAGTGGCGCAGCTGACACTGGCATGCACGCATCCTCCAAGTATCTTGTGCTGGTACATGATACCGTAACCAAGACTTATGGCCTTGTATGTAGAGTCAGGGGAGTTTAAAATTGTGGAATAGCATGTCCCAAGCTGCCGAGAAGTTAACGATACAAGTAATCTGAATCCATCGCTGATAGACTTCATGATTAGAACGCCCACGGGGCGGGCACCAATAGTGGCGATTCTGCCTAAGCATGTCAGATAAGCAGGGTTGAAATCACCCGATGAACCTCTCCCAACTCGCCCAACTCGCCCACGGCTACTGAAGACTATGCTAACAACATTTTGGCGTGTCTTTCCGCCATATGTAGGATTGAATGATAGAGACTCATGTTGTTCTAGTCAAAAACGCATAACTAAGGAAACTAAAAAATATGAAACCTTTCTCTAGGGATCCTTTGGCTTGTGCTCCCTCCAAATCTTCGCCAACGACTCAGTAACCTTGCGTCTCAACGACGATCTTTTCGGGGTTGAGCTCTCCGGACCCAAAAGCCCAAAGACTTGATTGGGAGGATCATTCTGATCAAGCTCAGGAGCTTGGTGGGAATCTGGAGTTTGGCTGCCGTTCCCCGACTCACCCACCGTAGAAGCAGGTCCCTGTATCTGAATCTCGCCAGAGACAGCGGGGAGAGTTGCTTGGCTGTTACGGCCTTGAATATCAGAGCTTTGGGGCGTAGCTGACAGTAGCATGTGGGAAAACTCGATGAGGTTGGATCCATCGGAAGTGCTGCTGTGCCCCAGTGTCCTCACTTGGGAGGATTCTGGATCAGGGGAAGTGGATTCCGCCGATGTACCCCATGGAAGGTTCCATTCTACCCTTCGTCCGAATATCACAGCTCCGTTGTCGTGCTCAGTCAGATGTAAATCTACCACACATTCAGGCGAGGGGAAGCCCAACTTGTTGGAAACGGAATGCGCCATAGTGGTAACAGAATGTACCTTTGTGGACACAAGCTCCTGAATGCAGTGATGGCTATCCTCCTTCGTGGCCTCACACCTTGTCGCACAAGGGCAGGTCGTACGGAACGGACTGTCATTGAATGGATTCTTCCATAGGATTCCGGGGGCAACTGTGATGGGGTTGGTTCCCTGGTCGCCTATCTGGTCGATAATTTCCCGTAGATCAGCGACACTGACGCAAAGGAGATGCCTGTTCTTAGGGACATCTTCCCAGCCCTGGCAACAACTGGTCTCCGATAGCGAAGCCCGTATCATGTCCCCGAACCCCTTTCCAAACAATGTGATGGCCGGGATCGCCTTCGTAAGTTCAACCCAGCTCATCAGGTCCCGGGGTAGTTTGGCTCTCTTGAGATGGAAAGGATCTCGATCCGTGGCGATGTCCGTAAAGTCCCATCCATGCAGATGATCGTGGAGTCTTGTCTTCGCGTTGGCACCC
This sequence comes from Fusarium protoensiforme, assembly GCA_011320165.1. Taxonomy (NCBI): domain Eukaryota; kingdom Fungi; phylum Ascomycota; class Sordariomycetes; order Hypocreales; family Nectriaceae; genus Fusarium; species Fusarium protoensiforme. The sequence goes on from JAANQP010000027.1 coordinate 40,186, forward strand.
TTGTAAGAATCTTCGGATGTGGCATTGTGGTCAATCAGCTTTTCCAGAGTCTCATATAGCTCCTCAATTCGATCCTTAACCGTTGTCCTGGAGGTGATGGTCTTGGTAGCGGTCTCAGTCTCACCGCTTGGCAGCACCTTGGTCTCTGTGTATGAGTAGTCCTCTTTGGAGTATAGCTCGAGTTTCTGATTTGTTTGATTCAAGAGAATGTCTCGAGCCGAGTCAAGTGTCAAAGGGCGGCGAGACTCCTGAAACATGTCCTCCCTGAGCAAAAACTCGGACTTGAAATTGTCCCGTTTGGAGTAGGCAAGTGACGCTCTCAGAAGATGCAAGAGGGCCGAATTTCCATTGAGGAGCCAGCCGCGCTCTTCATCCACGTCCCAAAGTGTGACGTATTTCCGGTCGAGCCATGCTAGCTTAGCCCTGTAGGAACCACGGGTGATTCGTACATGGGCGTCCTTGCGTCCGATAGCAAATTGACAACCTCCAGTCACAATCTGCCCAACGGAAAAACTGATCTTCTCCAGAGCAAACTCTCGCCCTGGCCGCTCAAGCCGTGAAGGCTTGATGGCATAGTTCATTTCTGCCGCACCTGGATGTTATTGTCAGCACCTTGGTCTAAAGAGACAGCTTTCCGATATCAAGACTTGCCTGCAAAAAACTGGGCGTTCGAACACCAGCCAACAATGTGACGTGCTTGCGTCAGCTCGCCTAACCCAATGTTGGCGGTTTCCATGGGCCCCATATCCGGGTACGGAAGTCTCCCATCCTCCGTGTAGTAGAGATGCCAAAGAATTGCGTCCTTCGTCTTCTCCGTAGGTACCAGCGCAGTAGAGAACCCTTTGAGAAAGTGATGGCCCATGTACTGGTTGATTCGTGGGCAGCCTGTCAACCCTGCCATGACATTTAGGGGTATCTCTAAACCTGATCCGTACCGAGTTCTCCGTGGAATTGGGTAACCCCCAACAACAACGGGATTTCGGAAGATTTGGTGCCAGCATTGGCCGGCACCAGACTCTTGCGAGAGAGTAGCGTGTTCCTCGACGCTGAACTCGATGTGGCATCTTATCGGCGCACCTGCTGCTGTTGGCCCAGATATTTGGAATCGTGGGCGGCAAGTTGCAAGACCTGATTCTGAGCAAGATTCACGTAGAGATGCTCCAAGCCAGATGATCTGCTCTCCCACTGTGGCAATAGAGTCTGCAGTTCCTTCGACTTTGACCTGGAGTTGAGAGTGGTCAAAAAGACAGCTGACGACAGTGCTATCCTTGAGCTCTCCTATACATGCCTTGGTCAGCATCACAAATGATGATGGAAGTCTTGGAAAAAGGAACCTACTTGAAACCTCGTTTCCTGCCACCAAAGCAGTCTCCAGCAGGTCCAGTATTGTTGGTCCTGTTGTCGGCCACGTTTGAAGCAGATATTCGGCGCAAGGAAGAATTTGAGCATCAGTAACAGACCCAGTCAAAGTAAGAACCTGACGAAAAAGACGCCCTATGTCTGGTTCATCTGGGAACTGATCACGCAGAAACAGCTTGGGGTCCCACTCGACAGCGAAAGCCATGACATGTCTCTCCGATGGCGAACGGCTGCTAACAGTTCGTTTCCGGCCCAAGGAAGTGTGGATCTTGTCGTGAAAACTGGCGCATATATCCCCTCCGTCAACTGGGGCCATGGTTAGCGTCTTCACTAGAGCGGCCGTTAGCCAACTGTAGGCGACCGAGTTGAAGACAGCGTCGTGGTAACCTCGCTGATCCGGCAGAGAAGGTTGCTCCTCCTCTTCTCCCAGAGGCTTCAAATCTGGTTTCTCTGGATCTGAGAATAAGCCCTCCTTGGATCCATTGTCATGAGGGTGTGTCATGTCTTTTCCTGTTGTTGCCTCACTCTGGCTGACGTCCTGTGCCCATTGACCGACATTCCACCCTACCGGAGCCTTACTTTCTTCAAGAGCCAAAGGTGTGAGATCCTCTTCGTCGCCTGTATTCTTGATCGCATCATCGAACCGACTTGCAATATCTCTATGGAGTCATTAGCTTTGGGGGAAGACGTGGGCCAGAAGGGGGCCAACGAACTTCCTATGCTTGTGAACAAAGTACATGATTTCCCTCTCCGCCTTGCTGGAGCCAGGACAGCCTAGGCGAAGAGCAAAAGACTGAAGCAAAGTTGGTAAAAGAGACGTTAGAGACTCCAGCTGCTCTGCATCAGAAACATGGGGATGAACAGCTTTGGTGATGGCCTCGGAAAGTTCCGACTTGTATGTTTCTAGGTCATCTTCCGGGACGCTCGCAGCGACTGAATACACGGTTGCAACTTCATCTTCGTCGTCGTCGTATTGCTGATGGGAATCGAACTCAGCGGTATGCTGCTTTTGGGACGAGTCTCCCACCGACGTTGGTGCCGTGTCTTTGCCCCTAGACCCGTAGCCAGACTCTGTCCATATTTCGTTATGGGCGAGATCCGTCATAGAGCCGACGTCGCTAGGCCCTGCAGCCTTTGTCTCTGAGACTTTTGAGAATCTCGTGCTAAAAGCATCCTCGGCTAAATTCAAGCTGACTTGACCGGCGGGCTGTTCGTGTTGGACTTTGTTGGAATCCAGACCAACAGCTCGGCCCATGCTGGAGGTATCATGAGAATATTTTGCGTTCAACTGTGATTGTTCCCATTCCATATGGAGCGCGTTTCCTCCGTCATGGACTGGCTCAATGCTATAGAAGGTCAATTCGCTTATCTCGGCCTCTGCCGCCGCCAATAAGGGGGGAAGATCCAATGAAGGATCGCGGCGGTGAGTTCTCCCACTCCCAACGAGCCCCTCTTCATCAATGGTGAGGGACAGATCCCCCCTCACCTGCGGCACAGTGAATTCATTGTCTCGATACGAGGGTCCCCCTAAGGCAGAGAACCGGGGTTTCATCAAAAGCTCATCGTCATCGTCATCGTAGAGGCCGTGATCTGACTCAAGTTCTCTTCGTCGTGCCATGGTAGCGGCTACCTGGATAAAGCGAGCCTTGGAGGCAATCTACGCAACTGCGGTAGTGAGGTGAGAGCACCAGGAAACAGAAAACCTCACCAATAGCGGCCTTATATTTCCTCAGTCCTTCTGAGCCGCTTCCGATACGTCAGTTTATTCTAGCTGCTCGCTACGTACACACAAGTGCATGCAATGCTACGGCATGTCTCAGCTGCACTCAGCCGCAAACTGGGCGGGCGGTTCCAGGTGCTGCCATCACAATCAGCACGTCTCTGTCGGGGCGTGGAACATGCACCAACCTGCTGCTCTGCATCATGATAAATGCCTCACCCTACCAAGTCAAGTCAAATCTGACCTGAAAACCGCCACAACTGTTGAAGTCATCCCCCTCTGGGCCCCTCGTTGGGCAGCTTCCACAGCCTGCAGCAACATGCAATGTCTTGGCAGCCCAAGGTCCAATCTTTGGTGGTTATTCAAGGCCAATAGAAACGCCTCCCCCCCTCATTAACCGCCCGCCATGCTGGCAGTGGAGGCTGTGTTCCTCAAGATGTCGGCTGCACCTGGGCACTGCCTCGCTGTCGGGCTGTCACTGTCGAACCCATTCGGTATCTCCTGATTTATCTGTTCCCTGGCTGTTCTTCGATAACTCCATACGTACCCCCAGCTCTTCACCATTGTTCGCCTCTGTCAGTCACAGCAGCCGCGCAACAGCCCACTCCAGTTCTATTCGAATCAATCCACTAGCTTCACTAGATTTACCTTCCGAAGCGTTTATGAACATCGTCGGGTCCTGCTTAAGGGGTGGCAATGGAGCCTGCCGATGACTTTGTGGACGTCCAGTCTATCAGGAGCCGTATCTGCGACTCCCTAGCGCTCTCGGCGTTTGACCAAAGAGACTACCTTCCCCTGAATCGACTTTTCGAGATTCTTTCACCTGTTGTGGTTAATCAGCTATTGCTTCAACACTTTGGAGAGGACACGGCTTCGGAGTATGAAGCTGGGGTTCTTGGCACCCGACGCGACGTTCCTCCCATGCCTCCGAGACGGCGCAGGATATTCGCCATCTTGGTCTTGATTGACCAAGTCAGGAGACTACCCAAGTTCATCGAGAGCAACGTCGACGACAGACAACTCCCCCTTCAATTCGATAATATCGAAAAGCCAAAGCGTGCAAAAAGAGTGTCGTACATCACCAACCAAGGAGATGTGCCAACAGCCACAGAATTCGACGTATGGCCTACAGATTCGGCTCTGGATTTCATACTATGGCAACGAATTATAAACGTGCCGTTCCTCATGTTTCCTGACGATAGAATTTACTTCTATAACCTTCCTCAGGACTGTACTTTGCCTTTTGATAGTTATGATCTGCAAGAGAGAGGTGGATATGGAACTGTTTACAAAGCCACCGTCCACCCCTCGCATTGCAACTATGGTGAAAGCTCAAAGGTGAGTCTCGACCATCTCCCTCGCCCCCGCCCACCGTTCATTCTCTTGACCAAATCTCTCTCTATCCATGATATGACTGACTCGATGAGAGGGTAAAAAGCCTACTCGTTTCGCCGTCAAGAACTTGCATACCTCAAATGTGAACGATTATCTCCGGGAGATTGACATTTTTGACAAACTGGGCATAGGGGGTAATAAGGATGCCCTCTCACGCCACTTGATTCCATTACGACTTACCTTTAAACATGCAAGAGACTACTATCTAGTTTTTCCATGGGCCGACGGAAACTTGAAGACGCTCTGGAGCCAACGACGAGCTAATCCTCAGGACCCTGACGAGGTCCGTTGGTTCTTGGCACAATGCAGCGGAATTGCTGGAGGCCTGAGGAGGATCCACCATCTCAGCACCCAATTATCGGCAGAGCCCGCGAATACCGGTGAAGCCATGCAGATGGTCCTCGGCGTTGGGGACTGGGGTAGGCATGGTGATATCAAGCCCGAGAACATTCTCTGGTTCGAGGACTACGAGGGCAAACGAGACTACCTGGCCATCTCTGATTTTGGCCTCACACAGTTTAACAGTGCTCAGTCTCATTCCAGAGTCTCCCAAGATCGTGTTTTGGGGTTTTCGGGCACCTATCGACCACCTGATTTGCACCTAGAAAACCAAATCTCTCAGAAATATGACGTTTGGTCTCTAGGTTGTGTATTCCTTGAGTTTATATCTTGGTTCCTGCTCGGTTACGATGAAGCAGTTTCCAGCTTTGCGCAAGCACGTTTGCTCGATGAGCCGAAGGGGGTCTTTCGAGAGGACACCTTCTTTGCTCTCAAGAATTACCCTCACACAACACCAAGAAATGCTACGTTGAAGACGTCGGTAGTCGAGGTAATGTTAACGTACCATGGCACACGATACAGCGCTAAAAGGTACCTTTAGTGGATTCAAAAACTACACAAGACGCCTCTGTGCACGGAGGCTCTCCACGCACTCTTAGATGTGATCCATTTCGGGATGCTTGTGCCAGACTCAAAGAACCGTTGGAAGTCTAGTTTAGTCGACATTCACCTCCGGGAATTGGGATGGAAATGTAAAGACGACGTCATTGCCACCAGGCCAACCACGGGAGTCCCCAATCCTGATAGGTATGATCTCTAGGCCCTTTCCGCTCAACGAAGAGTAAGGGCATCAAGTGGGATTTGAATCAACTGGGGAAAGGAACGACATAACGTCATTTCAGCTCAAAGAAATCGCCGAATGCAATACTGGACACAGTTTTCAGAGCTTACTTGGGCAGGATGTGAGTGAGGCTAGTTAGATCCAGAAAAGGAAGCTTGACTTTGTGAAAACTAATAAATATCGGTCTCTGAGCGCCACACGCCGTCCATGCACTTGCCAACAAAGAGATGTGGAGAATGGAGTGTCAACTTCGGTACTGAGAGCAGTGGTCAGCAATCATATAGACCCGGTGACACGTTACTTACTTGTTGATGTCTGGTTGTTATGTTAACCGTCAAGTTGGTGTTGCCAACCCCGACGTCGTCCGGTCCCTCGATATGTACATAATTTGGGTCAAACGAGCTCTGCCCCCGAGGGGCTTGTCTACTTTTAGGCCTCTCGGCCAGGACTTGCAGATTCTGGGGAGACTCCCTCGAGTGCGGAGAATTTGTTCTGGCTCGTGACTCAACCTCAGGGTCGATGAGATATCTCGGGTCATTTTCTGCATCGTGACAAATCTCAACAAGTTTCTCATGCACTTCGGCACTCGAGCTCCGCATCTCGTAATCGGGAACCAGCATGTGGAACTCGACCAGCTTGAGCAAGCTTTCTAGCGCTGTCTTTGACTCTTGGAGGATCTCTCTGATATTGGAGATCCACGCGCCCACCCCGGCATGAATGCCGAACGAACCATCCACCTCTTCCCAGAACTCCGAGCGATTGGTCTTTCTAAACTTAGAAAGTCCATCGTAGCCGTGAAGCGTCCAGATGAGAAACTCGATGAAGACGCAGCCCAAAGCCCATACATCAAAGACGCGCGGAATCTGGTCATTGCGGACAAACTCGGGGGACAAATACCGCGTTGTTCCCGTCATGGTATTGGTTATCTCCTTGTTCCATTTCAATTCATCATGGAACTTTGCCAGTCCCAAGTCGGCAAGGCGCAAGGTACCATTGTAACCACCCTCTTCAAAGAGGAGGATGTTCTCGGGCTTGACATCGCCGTGGCGGCAGCCCTTAGCGTGTAAGATACTGAGGGCGCCGCAGAGGCCACACATCTGCTTTAGCATCCAGGCCATCATTCCGTGGTTCTTGAGAGGGCGAGCTTTTTCTGTCTTCCAAAACTCCTTCAGATTCCCACGCTCGGCCCATGGGAATAGGAAACAGCCATCTTCATGGTTATGGTATTGGTACGAGGCGATTGGCTTGATGAGGTGCGGGTGGTCGATGTTTTGAATGACACTCAATGTTTCCTCCTCTTGCTGAAAGCAGTGGCTCATCTGGTGCGAGATGGTCTTCAAGGCGACACGTATAGGTTTCCCATCCTTTTTGCGTTCTGTTAGCGACGTGGCGCGTCTATCATAGGAAGTCACAACATGCCTGTGGAAGAACTTTCTGATGTGCCTCATGCACTTTGATCTCCTCAACCGAGCTGGACATGCCGCGAGCCCGATTATATGCATTGTCCTTAGCGGTGAATGGTACAAATGGCAGAGGGCAGCGGTTGTGCAGCCTGTACGCAAACTTTTCTCTTGTAAAGACGGGGGCCATGAAGAACCACTGCCACTCCAGAAACTCCTTACGATCAGCGACTCGGTTGCCAAAAAGAGAGTCGAGGAATGAACTAGGACCGGTGTCCTGCTCCCTGCCGCCACCGGTGGTGACTTGTTCGTCCCAGGGCAAGTGTTCATCGCCAACGCCACAATTATATGCGTTGGCCATAACACTGACGTTCTTGCACAGGACCAGAATTAGAAAGACTTTTATGGCCGGCTTGTCGAACACATAGTCGACGAGCTTGGCCAATGAGGCAGGGTTGAAATTGTCTTTGAGTTCGGCGTCAACGGCACCTCGAGAGGCAAGTCGGGCAATGGCATTGGCTGGGATAAACCCCTTGCCCTCGTTGTTTTCTTGCATGGCATCGAAGATCTCATCACGAAGGTCGAAGTCATTCATGGGCTCAATGGGTTCCATGAGTTCTAAATCTCCCTTGCCTACGCCGGTGACTGCAGAAAAATGGCCTGTATCGGTGGCAGAGGCTGCGATAAAACTTTCCATCTCTAGCAGTGCTTCCTTTTCTGCGCGAGCACGGGAGTCTTCAAATGCCTTCAACTCGTCGTCGCTCAAGATGATGTTGGCTGCAGTCGAGTCTTCATGGGCTGGTGTTCCTGTCGAACCCTTGGAATTGAAACAAGAATCACCATCTTTTGAAGAGGCTTGTTCGTCCTCTTCCCCGTTGATGTCAACGCTCCACCAGCGGAGTGACTGGAAGGCAAGATATCGTAGGTGACTGGCAAAGTGCGCGGTCAGGTTATTTCCTTTGGCCTGTTTCTCGGAAATCTTAACCTTTGGCTTCTTTTCGGGCTTCCACTCTTCCTGCCAAGGTGGAGGCCCGCAAAGGGGGCAGTCGTCTTCACCAATTGGGTTGAACTCTTTGCATCCAGCTGTGATCCTGGAAATCTCCATTGCGTCGCGAACCGGACCATGGTTGGTTGTAGTGTCATCGGAAAGATGACGAGCCAAGGCAGCTTCTGTTGGAAAGTAGGTCTTGACTGGCTCATTGAGGCAAAGAGGGCATGACCACCTGGCTCTATGAACATATCGAGGCCAGTCGAAACGGTGCTTCCCTTCCATGTGGGATTTCCAATCACGGACAGTTGAGAAGGTTGGTGGAAAGTCCCCACAGTGTTCAGAAACACACACATAGGGTCGCAAATCAGCATCAACGTGCTTCCTGCCGGGTTCAGAGCTCTAGCTATACTCATGTGTGCATGAAGTTGGTACATACCTCCATTTGGCGTCATCCTCGATGACAACTGCAGGTAGAAGGACTTTACAGAATTTGCAGGGTGTCTCTCTTTCTCTTTCTAGAACACTCGGCTGGGCTGGGTAGAGGCCAGACGGAGGCGGGTTTCTTGAGTAGACGCTGGTTACATCTTGCTGGGAGCCACCGCTTTGTTGAGATTGACTTGTCCTCTCAAGGAGGTGAATGTTGATATTTCTGATAGAGGGCTGCGTTAAAGAAAGCTGACTTTGGATCCCAGACCGTGGATAGGTATTCTGAGCCGCTTGATCTTGACCAGGTGGTTCGGGTTCAACGATTGTTGGTAGTGGGGGCTCGGTCTTGGGCGCCCGAGGCTTCGCGAGCTTTTGTGAATGATAGTGCTGGTAGAGGAGCCGGTTTCTTCGGTAAGTTACTGATTGTGCCAGTTGAAAGTGAAGTGAAGCTTGGGCGTTGGGGAAGTGGTACTGGGTCAAGGCCAGTATGACATCCAAGAAGTTGTCGGGCTTTCTCTTGCTGGCAAATCTCCGGACAGCCTGCACTTCGTCGGTTCTGTTGCCTCCTCTGATTATAGCGGCGAGACGGTGGAGGCGATCTATCGCTCCTTTTATCCCGTACATTGGACCATTCTGATCCTCTGTAGAGATGGCCGTGGCATGTGGGTTTTCAGACTCACTGATCGCTAATGTGGCCGGTTACTTGAAGTTCAACCTGCCACAATAAGATCTTACCATGTCCAAGGTTTCTTTTCAAGACTCGAAGTATAAGCAAAACAAGGTCCCTGATTTCTGGGGCACGTCCAAGACGTCGATCGAGACAAGACTTCTCATCGGCGTAGACTCCCAGAAAGCTCGCCCACAACAGGAACCTATGCTCGTATTGGCGCAAATGTGATTCTTGGGCTCTGTTGTTCCCAAGGTAAGTCACGAAGAGGGATTTGCACTCCATGGCCAGAGTGTAGATGTCAACGGCTTGGCCGGCCTGACTAGACTCGAGTTCGGACCCCATGGTGCGTGTATGGCATTAAAACATTGCAAGATTTGTCAGTGCCACCTGAGAACGAAGGGTTGTTTCTTCACGGAGCGGCGATAAGCGTTCGCGACTGTTGTGGAAGTAAGGTTGGGTTGATGTTGGAAGTTGGGCTGACCATGTAGAAGATGGATGCGGGGATTTGCGGTCCAATATTTTTCCCTCCTATGAGTCTGTTAGCGGGTATGTAAAGCTGTTTGAACAATGGTAGCAACGATACCTTGACAAGATCCACGCTACGCCCTACCAAGTGTAATCTCGTCACAGATGGAGGCGTTGAATAGTTATTCCTCATTCGAACCACCCCTTGACATCCCATCTTCTCTATCAAGCTTCCTTTCTGCCTCCCTGGTTTGTAGCATACTAACAGCCATGACCTGTTAGGGATGTACTTGGGGTCTCTTGGCGTAGAAGGCTGCGGCTGCCAAAGCCACAAAGGGGCGTGAGGCATTGGTTGGCAAAAGAGGTTTCCTCTTAACAGAAGATACCCATGCCATGTCAGGTTCAGGGATTGGGTACAAAATGCAACTTGAACCCCGCCTCAGCCGCAGAACATCGCGGAGCTCAAACATTACCCTTTGGCCGAGATGCTCATCATAGCTACGCCATGAGCTGGGAGCGGGTCAAGAGCTTGTCGGACCTGTTCCGCTTTTGTAGTGGACTGATCTACAGAGAGCTTTCGGGGTCGGATCAAGCGAAGGCAACAGCCAGCCGTGACCAGGCTACCATCGACGAGCAGAATGACCGTGATTTTCTTCTCTTCGAAGCTACCGTTACCTCATCCTCTGGCGTCTATGATCAACTCAACGAGGCTGCACGGGAACAAATATCCGGCAGTGACCAGGTACTTGGAGAAGACCTAAATATCAGACGTTTGGCTCGGATCGAAACCAGCCTGGCAAACCAACTGGAGCGGTTTGGTTCTAGAGTACGTCATCCCCCCGATGCAGTAACAGGGACTAAATTAAATGCCCTAATAGATTCCAGACCAGTCTCAGACTGAACAATTATTTCCCTCTGATCACGGAAAAAACACAGACAATGCCGAGGCTAAACTTCGCCGATGGGTTGAATCCGTGGTCAAGACTGGTGTGATCGATTCAAAATTCCAACAAAGTCTCGTTTCATCTTCTCATCAGAGGAGGGAGGATGTCAAATCAATGACAGAATTGAACGAGATGGCCGAGATGTCTCTACCAGGAGGCCCGAGACCGGCCGAGAGGGGCGAGAGCTATACGCCAAACAGATTAGCGACAGAGCGTCAGGATACAACGTCACGTTCAGAGTCGCTGTTCGATCATCTGGCTCTAAGATCGTGCTGTCATGAGGAGCACGCCGCCTTGCTTCAGCTTTCAGGATGGAACATTCCACGGGACGAAGCTGTCTTTCATATGTTCTTGTCTTGTTGCAATGTTGTCGAGCCACATCGAAGATCCGAGGAGTACCACAAAACATCATGCACCTTCAAAAGGTATCTATTTTCTTCTTTCCTTTGTTATATTGCACCTGCCTTATTTTTCATCTGGATACTGATGTACAGTCGTAGCTCTTCTACGCAATCTAGACAGGGCACCAAGCCTCGCCTGGATGTCTGTGCCCAGACAAAGAGGACTCAGAAGCTCCAGATCCCCCTTGAACTATCATTCGATAGTTCGAGAATCTGGACTGCACCCAAGAACTCCAAGTTTCTTCCAAAGCAAGCCCCAAAGCATCTGAGCCTGGAAGATTTACTGCAAGACGGCCAACTCAAGACCGCCGAGCTGGACGCCGAGCTTAAGAAGTTCCGTCTAGTACTTCGGCTGGCTTCTTCTTTGTATCATCTTCATCTGGGGCCATGGGTGCAGCATAACCTGACCGCCAAAACCATATTTATCTCTCACCATGACACCACGGACCTTGCCGACAAACTGGACGAGCCATACGTCCATTGCCTGTTACGGAAGGACTGGGAACACACAAACTCAGTCATAAAGGCCTCCAAGAGTTATGATTCGGACGATTATTGCATATTTTTCGTGTCCTTCGCCCAGCTGCTTATCGACATAGCCAAGGGCGAGATTGGTCCTCGTTCTCCGTGTGACGGCCCTGACTCCTGGTACAATGCACTTGCTGATGAAGTGAGGAGCAACTTCCAAGACAAGATGATGAGTCATTACTGTGAGGCTATCACTGGCTGTCTGTGCTACCTTGTGCACTACAATAGTGAGGAGACAAGGACGGAAAACAAGATTCAACGAGCGCAACAAGTCATCCGTGAACGGATCGTCTCTCCTCTACAAAAGAACCTCAAACATTGGGAGGCACAGATGACTCAAAAAGATGAATTCCTGGACAATAAAGATAACGAGGAGAGCATGACTGCGGCTGGCCAAGCCCGTGGCCGGCCAGAGAGAGACCCAGGCCGACCACCCTCCGCCCGGCACCATATTTCGGCGCAGTTCACCCTTTTTTCTGACGAAGACGAGGAATACCCAGTTCTGTAAGTAGTATCTTGCTCTACAAAGGCCCCGTCACTAAAATATTGCAGAAAAGATCCCGTTCCGACATCAGATGTGCGCGACTTTACGGTCTGCATGGACAATTTCATCGCGTCATTTATCCAGCAGCCTGATGAAATGGCCTTTCCATATGTCAAGGTGGCTGTTATCGACACAGGCTTCTACGTCGATGAAGATGACACGTTTTTACAGGCGGCTGAGGGCCGAGTGAAAGAGTTGAAATGTTTTGTTGGATCCAGCAATGACTACACGGACCGTCACGGTCATGGAACACAAGTTGCGAGGTTGTTGCTCAAGTATGCGCCACAGGCGGATGTCTATGTTGCAAAGATATCAAACTCGCGGATCTTTGACGAGACAAGAGTCGAGCAACTTGCCGAGGTAATATTTCTTACTTTCCAACATCGCGTGTGGCTAGCTAACTCCACCAGGCGTTGCGATGGGCTGGAACACGAGCAGATATCATCAACCTGTCATTTGGTCTAGGGCAGAACTTCCACCCTTCCCTAGGCCGAGCTATCGACGATCTGGTCCAGAAGAGGAAGCTCATTTTTGCTGCTGCGTCCAACAGCGGCGGCAATGGCTCAAGGCCTTGGCCAGCTAACCACCCGGGCGTCTTTTGTATTCACACAACGAACGAACGCGGTGTGACGAACCAAAACATGAACCCGTTCGCAATATCTAGCACGGATAACTTTGCCACGTATGGGGAGAAGATCGAGTCTTTCTGGAATGGCGAGAAGCGATGTATCTCTGGGACGTCGTTTTCAACCCCTATAGCAGCCGCCATTGCTGCCAACGTGTTGCACTTTGCTCGAACACACCTCGCAAAAGAAGACGCAGATCAGTTCATGAGGTACGGCGTTATGAGAGCCCTGATGCGCAACAGCATGACCGACTACGGCAAAAGTGACGGTGTATACCACTACGTTAAACCTTGGACTAGCGGACTGTGGACGGAGGATGTCAGTGCTGACACGGTTGCTAAGAAGTTAAAAGAAGTCATAATCTATGGAAATTAGAGAGTATTTAGCTATCATAAACAAGCATGGGTTGGTTGATGATTATGGGGCGAGACCTGATAGACAACTTGTATTTGAAGCGATCTGGCCGTAGCAGACAACTACCAATGATACCCAGCCTCAACTTGATGTTGTTCTTTTACATGCTCGCTTACGTTGAAGCCACTTCAGATGCCGTTCAACCAGTGGCGCCATTAGTTGGTTGATCCCAACTGCAGCCCAGCCGAACAGCCTCACTTCTTCTTTAGGCATCCATCAGGCTCCATCAGCACAGAGTCATCACCGTTCGTCTCCTCAACAGGAACATCTTTTCGGCGAACTGCCTTTCTAGTAACTTAGAAACAGGTCCTTCAGCACTCCATCTCAGATCCAAGACGCTAAGTTATGGCATCAACAAGCAGGGGCATCAAGACGTACCATGTCGTTCCCCGCTTCGACATGGCAGCCGAGGGCGGGCCGCTGTTCCTTGGCGCGGTCTTTCCAAACCTCAAGTTCCGACGACCTGCTTTGAACCGTCAACACCGAGTCGAGGTCCGTGACGAGCTCAAGTACCCGTCAGTTCCGCAGAGTGGATTCCATGAGACTCGGTCCAAGATCCACGAGGGAAAATTCGAGGCGTGGATAAAGACCCTCACTGAGCACATTGGCGGGTCAGCTGCCGTGTCTGGTTCCAGTGACAACGAAAACACGGTTGCCTGCGAGGAGATCGTCACGACTTACTTCGATCCCGACAACAAATACCTCGTTGAAAGTTTGGCAGTCGAGCCAATTCAAGAGTACCTGAAAGGCTCCAGAGGCTGGACAGCAGAGCTCTATATGGTCACCGGGCTCAAGGTGGCGAACAAGCTTGAATACAACAAGTCCAATACATCCAAGGGAGAGGTTGCAGGCCAGGCCGGCGCCAAAGGCCCTCAAACTGGCGTTGGGGGAGGCGTATGTGCCCGCGTGGGGAAAGAGAGGAAGCACGACCTCGAGTTTGCCGTTGCTGATATCGTTGTTGGGTACAGGGTGAATAAGTACCGTTGTGTTCGGCGACTGAATCCTAGCCGTAAGGACAGGAAGGTCAAAGATGATGGGCTTCTCGAAGGGGAGATGATGGGTGACGCGAAAGACAAAGCTGAGCAGCCAGACGTCCAGTTCGAAGAGCTACCCATGCCGGAGGAGGCTCTCGGCCCCGATGAGGTTGTGGATGGAGATGTCGGTGAGCGTTGGATCATTACGAAGGTCTAAGTTTCTCAAGCTCAAGTGTGAAACATGCAGAAGAGGAAAAATTATAGTTTCAGTTGACGAATGAGGGATAGTAATCGGGGAGCAGACTCAGCTCAGACTACTAGTCTCTGGGTTGACAAGTCCCTGGGCCCAGTTCTGAGTCAACCGGTTCATATGCTTGGATTCAACATCGGCACAATATACTAGCCAAGGGATGTTTCCTTTAGTCGGCTGTTTCCTGTATTCGCTATCATTTCCTTAACTTAAAATCATCATCGTTGGGTTTTCTTTCATCAGTGTGAGCAATTTTATTCATTCGGCACATTTAACTTTGCTTCATTCGTCGAAACTTGAGCAGAAAGTATGAGACCCCTCTATTCGAGTTTTCAGACATGTGAAAGCAGTTACTTGATAGATCTCGCCTTCTTGAACTGTAAAAAGGGGTATCGCAAGATATGCATAAACCTTTGGAACCTACGCAACACTTACCAGTAATTCGCGCTATGAAGTCGTGCCGACACTATGATAAGGTATGGGCGGCTGCAAATACAAATTCATAACACCTATCCAGAGTTAATCTTAAAACCGGGCGCTATCGCTAACAAAGTCCACAGCAATATCCTGCAAATCCAGCGGAAATCCGAGTAGTTTCATCCCATTCTCAAGCACCTGTCGCGCATTCTGGTACAGCACCAGACGGGCCTTATTCTCCCCTCGACTGGTTTCCTGCTGTACTGTCCGCACGCTCCCCGTTTCATCTTCATCATCATCCTCGTCAGGATGAGGCACAACCAGAGACAACGAGTCCATCAGCCTGTACAAGTAGCCAAGTAGTGAATGCGGTTCTGCTGACTTGTATGCCGCCGCAACGACGTCAGGGAACTGGGCCATGACGCGCAGCAAGTTCGCGCAATCGGTATCCTTCAGCGCTGCGTAGTCTATCTCGGAGGTTCCGACACCTTCAGCCCTCAATTCGTTGATGAGCGCCGTGAGTCTTGTGTGGCATCCTTGAAGCATGGGGCCGGAATGGGAGCCGAACGACGTCAACTTCTTGAGCTCAAAGGTGTAGCTGTGGCTCCTCTTCTTGGCCATCTCCTGAGCGATCAGGGCCCCGACCATGGCGTTGTTTGTAATCCTCTCGGCTGCGCTGCCATCGATATCATCCTCATCGTGCTCCATGTTCATGGCGTCTCGCATTCTGGCCTCACAGTTGTCGAGAATCTCCCGTAGTGATTGTCCCTCAAGACCCTGCATGGCGCCAAAGCTGATGTGTTGCAACTTGTCACTGAGATCCGGTCGTCCCATGAGCTCGAGGGCCGTAAAGACCTGTTGGAGATGGTTCTCTTGGGCGGAGGAAGTCACGTATATCATCTTGTCAAAGGCAAACTTCTCCTCCCGCTCGAGTGCTGCGGCCACATCACGGAGGGGATATCGTGTGGCACCATCGCGTCCACGCATAACTTGTGTGCCGAGGCATTTCTTGCCGGAGAGCTTGGTCCAATATATAATCCACGACCCGTTTCTCTCTTCAATAATTCCCTTCTCTTTCAGGATGTTCTCGACCTTGGTGATTGTTGTGGGGAGGACTTGTGATTCACCCGAGTACTCATCAAAACCGATACCAAGACGCTCGTATTCGGTCCTAAGGTCTTCGATGGTGATGTTCCTGAAGGAATTGGATAGCTTCAGAGCCTCATTGGCGTCGTCCTCCATTTTCTTGAAGACCTCGTCTCTTTCGGCAGCAATCGTCTTGTCCTCCACAGGAGAAGCACCTTTTTCGCCTTGCTTGGCTTTGCCTTTTGGGTCTTGCACCGGCCTGAAGAAACAATTCATGTCCGAGTAGACATCGAGAAGATGGTCTGACCTCTCTCGTTGAAGCTTCTTCTCAGACCCGAACCTCTTGTAGCCGGCCACAAGCAAAGCAATATGCTTGCCCCAGTCAGCGAGGTAGTTGAGACGCACAACTTCCCATCCCATGGCCTCGTAGAGATTGGCGATAAAGTGACCCAGAAGCGTACTTCTTAGATTGTTGCCATTGAAGCCGGTGGCCACATTTGCAGAGGAAAACTCGATGATGACCTTCCTCTTCCCTTTCTTGGGCTCCTTTGGGTCGCGAAGCCCTTGGGAAAGGTCAAATCCATAAGCTGATTTGCGATCAGCAATATACGGCAAAAGAAGTCGCGGCAATGTGTCAGGTGAAAATGTCATTCGAAGTTGGATGTCATCGACCCTTGGTGCCAAGAACAAGGACGAAAAGGGTAGCTGCAAAGACACGAGTTAGAGCAGAATCAAGCATGCTCCTACATGGTGGGTTTGTCGAACCTGAGCTGCTACAGAAAACGCCAACCTGTTCAGAGCCTTGTTGTCGACGTTCTCGAGCTTCAATCGTGGAAGTATAAGAGTCAAGTCCCCGAGCGAGGTCTCGGTCGTTGAGGCGATGGCCTCTTGGATGGTGGTGACATCACAGTTGAGAATGGTCAACTTGGATAGAAATTCGGCGAGATAAGATCGCCAGATCTCGACGGGTCTCGTCAGCGCAGTAGGTGAGGCACTTTTGGGCATGGGCTCCAAGGACAGCCCGTGAAGAAGGGCGTTGAGCCCGGCCACGGTGTTGGTAGGCGATGCCATCGTGAGTTGCAGCAACCAAGCTGTCTCTCCTTTGCAGCAGAGATGAGAGAAACTGGAAATGATGTGCCCAACTTATCTTCTCCTTTGGGCTTCAAACACCTCCTCTGCATTGCTGACTTGGGCGTGGGTGGTCGGGCCGTGATTGGGTACAACAGTGAGGCGTGTTCCCTGCACCACGGGCCTCAGCTCCCACCATCTCATCATGCCCGACGTGACGTGGCCGGCAACTCATCAAGGCTGCCAGAGGGGAATTCAATGCCAGAGTGTGATTTGCTGGACACCTTCACGGCGCTGGCTTGCTATGCAGTGCATTGTGATTTGTCAATGTGCAACCACTCGCCTTATCCCTCCAATTTGCACTGGCTCATGATGCAGCTTTTCAACCGCCTGATTCCGATGAGTTCGCCCAATGAGAACCAACCACGCAGCTTGCCATCCTCCTCGAGAAGGAATAAGCAAATATCGCGATATCTCGACGGCCTCACTCCTTGGCCGAATGTCCACGTTGACTAGCCCTACAATTGTGAGAGTCTGGGCCTAATGCTCTACAGATACCACATAATCAGCTATGTACTACACTTGCTTAATGTTAGGCTGTACACAAGATGAGCTTGGGCGCCTATCTGTCTTGGTGTGTTGTCTTTAAAGGTGCTTCTCATGAGTGCATCAGTGTATCATGAAATGCGAACAGATGAACCTTTAGCCTTCGGATATCATCTTCATAGGAGGCCATAGAGAAAATTGACAACCTCCAACCATGCCATGCTTCCTCTCATCCACTCCGACAACTTGTTTCTGTGTAACGAGCACACTCAAGTACCAATTACATGCAAGTCGTCACGTGTCAAACACAGCATCAAGATGTACAACTCGCATGGAAAGCGGGGAAGCGAGGAACACCTCCAACTTCTCTTCATCTACTGATTGTGCCTCGATCATCCCATCTTACCAACCTGAAACATTGCTGCCAACATCATGAGTGACCCAGCCGCTCGAGCCGACCTCACAAAGCGTCAAATTCCTTCAATGACACTCGCAGCCGGCCTTACCTCATTGCCTGGTGCTGGCACACGCATAGCCTCCCGTTCCGATGACGCTTCATCTCGTTTCGCTGTTCCAGGGACTGCAGTGGTCACTGGAGGTACAGGGAACATCGCCTTGACCGTTGTCCTGGCCTTGTTGCAGCATGGACTTGACGGCCTCATGCTGCTAGATCTGGATGTTGCCTCAGAAGCTGCTCAAAGAAACATCCAACAGCTCAAAGAAGAGTTTCCAGCCGCCAAGATTGAGTCCTTATCGGTTGATGTGACGGATGAGAACGCCGTGGCTGATGCCGTGACCATGACGGTCGAACTCTTGGGATCGGTTGACTACCTCGTCTGTTTCGCAGGAATTGTCAACTGTGATCATGCTCTCGACATGCCGGCCAGCGATTTTAGAAAGCTCCTCGACGTCAACACGACAGGGAGCTTTATCTGTGCGCAAGCAGCTGCAAGGCAGATGGTGAAGCAGGGCAATGGTGGCCGAATCGTCTTTACGGCAAGCATTTCGGCACATCGCGTCAACTTTCCCCAGCCTCAAGTTGCCTATAATACCTCAAAGGGGGCCATCCTGATGCTCAAGAGCAGTCTCGCAGCTGAGTGGGCGCGATATGGAATAACGGTCAATAGTATCAGCCCTGGGTATATGGATACCATCTTGAACGAGGGAGAGGGCTTGGCTCAAGCAAGACAAACATGGGCAGGGAGGAACCCGAGCGGTCGAATGGGGTTACCCGAGGAGTTGAGTGGCATGGTCCTTTTGTTGTGTTCCAAAGCTGGCAGTTATATCAATGGCGCGGATATGGTAGTAGATGGTGGCGGACTTGTATTCTAGAGGCAAGCAAAGTACTTCGTTCTCATACTTGGCGTGTTTAGAACCGCTCATGCGTCAAAAATATGCAAATCTTGCAAATCCATGTATTTAGTTGCCCTGCATCTCTTCCATAAGAGCGTCATACCAAGCATTAAGAGCCTCGTCCACATCAAAGCCTCCACCATCTAGGAACTCATTCACTTGATTCATATAGGCTTCCACACCATCCCCCATGGAATACACCATTTCATCATCGACGTCAAATGTGAGGCCCTCAGATGTAGCATACGGCTCTGGAGGTACAGTCGAGTCGACATGGATGGACTCCATCGGTGAGGTCTCGGTGACTGAAGTCCTTGAGTAGACTTTGTTCCGCACAGCTTGGAACAGGTCTCGGTACCGTGTAAGATAAGGTGCTTTCATGTGAGATATTCCACGTTCAATGAGATCAATGCAGGTGCTAGTGTCGTTCGTATGGCGGTATCCCCTTTGGGCATCTTCGGTCCTCGTCTGAGGGAGTGCCATGCTCTGCCTATGACTCGACTATCAGTAATTAAACTTGTCCGGGAGGGTGTCGCTACTTACCAGTCGCAGTATAGGGCAGCCAAGCCGACTAAGAGAATATCATGAAGTTGTCTAAAGCAACGGCATACTGCCGAAATGCCATACTCTGTATCAATCTTTGACCACTGGTGAATTGCAGTCGAGGCCGCTCTAGAGCAGTATGAGGCCATCTGTCTAGAGGGTACCATGAAAGTTGGTGACGGTCGATGCAACAAAAGTTGCAAGAGACAGTATTCAATCTTCATCTCAGAGTACTCGCGAGAAGGCTTCAGTGCCATCCCTTCCAGTTGCTGCTCCCATGTCTCAAGATCTCGACGTATTTGGTCAGATGTTGCACAGATTTGCTGAAAGGTGGTGTCCATAGCTGTGCCATCTGGGCCTCTGGCGATATAGATGGACTCAAGAATACGACCGCCAATCCGACGAAGGGCTATAACGTGGCGCAAGGGCTGAACGTTGTGTTTGTGGAAGACGGGTGCTGCCGAACTTTCAAGTGGGCTTAGACCGTCGAAACTTGAAGGTTCGGGCAACAAGGCGTGTATTGCATGATCTCGAATGGATAGCACTCGGCCCGTTGTGGTAGCAACTTGTCTGTTTACCCCTGTTAGCTCAAGTTTACAAGCACTAAGACAGTGTCTACCCACCGCTCAAGATTGTAAGCACACCACCAAGTCCGGTTCCTCACTTCCAGCTCTTCAGTTGTAAATCCCCAGTCGGTATTATGTCTATGGAGCCCCGCTTCAATGGCACAAGACATGATATATCTGCTGACTTGCCACAGATCATTGTTGTGGCTGCTGCAAGACGAGTCAAGCATCCAAACAGCCAAGAGCAAGACTGCTTGTATCCCAAAAAGATCTCGAGGATTATCATGGAAATTGCTGAAGAACCGCAGGGCTGTTTGAAAGTACAAGCTGGAGTCGTTCAGATCCAGTGCCGCAGGGGAATCCTTGTCCTTTACGGTGACTTGGCAACTTCCCAGCGCAAGCACAATGAACACGATGAACTTCTCGTGGTCGGCACATTGCCTTGGTTCTTGATATATGCGCTGAAAAACTCTCCTTAAGTAGGGCAGTTGAAGAAATGGCCACCACATGTGAACACGAGCGATGTAGATGGTGAGCAGAGATCGAGCAACTGGTTGAGGCGGGAGTGCAGCGGACCTCTCCGATGGGCACATGTCTAGGCTTCCCCCTTGTTGGCCAGTAGCCCATGACGGAGCCAGATTGAGTTGTTTGAAGAATATTCTAGCGAACGTTGATCCAGCAGCACTACCCACTGCAGGGTATAAATCATCAGCAAGTTTGATAAAGCCCATCTGTCGATGTTACTCACCATATTTACTTCCAGAGTACATATTTGACCCTCCAGTTGTAAGAAACCCCACCTCTTCGGCTTCTTTTTGAAGATTGGCTGGCACGGGTTGGATGCTCTGGGATGGAACGCCGATGACCATGTCAGGTTGGTCTGGCACATCGCGTAACCTTGCCTGTAGATCATTGATCTGATCCTGAAGGCTCTGTACTACTGTATAGGGATACGAGACACATTCAGTGATATTACACACGTCATTTTGTCTTGTACATGCAGAGCACCGGGGTACCTGGAGATCACACTAAGCCGTCGGAGTCAGCCGAGGTTGAGAGCTGCTCATCCTGAGGGATCAACCTTGACTTTTCGAGCATGACAGCGACTACATGCCTTGGAGACAGAAGGCTGGAGATTGGAAAGCATGTGGCAATTGGAGGATTGGAGGGCCGAGGTGTGTTTGACAGTTGGAGGAGTCAAAGATTGTGAAGTCCAGATCCTCGGATGAGTCCGGGCTTGTGGAGACGGACTGATTGACGCCATGGCACGTGCGAATAGTCCAATGCCGGCCTAGTGTGTGCTCTGATGCAAACTCAATTACTTGGTACCTCTCCTGACTTAGTTCCAAGAGTTTACCCTGTATCGATTATTTATTGACATTCTACTCAACAATAGAGACTTTTCTTGACGCCTTCTTTATCCTCGTTTTACTTACGGTCATCATTACGGAGAGTTCGGCCCCAGAGCACAGTAATCATCGCTGACCATGGATGACATTGAGAAAGAGTTACTATATTATCGCTTTATATAGCCAAAGAACCACTCTTTTTATTCGTGTGTCCCTACTTTAGGTTCATGAAATGTTCTGGTGCTCAAACAGTGAACGCTCAGTTACAACCAGACTCATTCCCTGGCCCCCGGGTGCAGTCTACTGGTTCCGCATTTTTTGGGGCGGGTTTCAAGTGACATTTGAGTGCTTTACACCATGATGCGTGTTGCCATTCACCGCCCATCACTTGCACAAGTGATCAGCAGTGTCACACGTAAGCCCCAACTGAGACACGGATGCTTGCATAAAAAGGGGGCACAGACATTAATTGCTCCGAAAGAACGCGACGGGAATTAAGGTTCATGTTGCACGCGCATCAGCAAGCTTAACACGGCCGGAGCTTTGTAAATCCGAGTGGTGATACGACACAGGGTGGTATCCCTTCAACTCCTTCTTCCAAACTAATTTCTTACTCTTCATCTCGCTTTTGACGTGTCTAATTCAGAAGTCATGGCTTTGAAGGGATTTTTCGTGAGTTTTCCCATTCTTGAGACAAGCATGATACTCACCGACGTTAGGGCGTTGTAGCGCTGGGTCTCCTCATACCCTTCTTGTATGAGCGCTCTGCCGTTCTCTCATTCTTCTATAAAAACACGCCTGCTCGGCTCCACCGGACCAACACTCTCGGCAAATATGAGATCAAATTCGAAGACCGCATGAGGAGCTGCGAAGATGTTTTTCTCCTTGAGGAACATCACATCGCCATCATTGCCTGTGATGCCGGCAGGGAGCGATGGAACACGGTCATGGTATGCCATGAGGCCTCATCCTCCTTTGCAGATCCCACTAACTCGGGAGCAGGGCGTGTTTCTTGGAGGAGAAGTCGCTAATGCTGACCTCTGGGCTTACGACTACGAAAGTGCAGCTAAGCCAGATGCCGAGTCTCTCACCCGCATCAAGCTTACAGACTTTGCCTCTGCTCAAGACTTCCACACGCTGGGGCTCGCTTATCACCAAGAGACATCCACGCTCTATGTGACGAACCATGCCAAGGCAGGCCCTCGGATTGAATTGTTCAAGCTGGATGTCGCGTCATTGACGGCAAAGCACATCCGCACAATCGAGCACCCACTTATCCACGCTCCCAATGCCATCGCCTTGATCAACGAGAAGGAGTTCTATGTCACAAACGCCCACTACTTCACCAGGGCGCAGTCCAAAACCCTAAGCCTCCTGGAAACTTACCTATCCCTGCCTCTTGGTCCTGTCGTCCACGTGAGCCTCGAGCACCCTGAAGTTGAGGCAACCGTCGTCGCCCGAGTCCCTTTCGCAAATGGCATTGAAGTGCTCAACAGCTCGACCGTGGCCGTTTCTTCCACTTCTTCGGGAACCGTTTTCCTATTCAACACACCGGACAAGCTGACATTTGAGAACCCTACCAAAATTCGTGTCCCATTCCTCCCCGACAACCTCTCTTGGAGCAACGGCAAACTTCTCATCGCCGGCCACCCGTTTGTGCCGGCATGCAACAAATTTGCCGAGACGCGACACATCTGCAATGATCCGAGCGAACTCGAGGGTGCATCACCGGAGATGAAGGAGTACTGTGCCAAGGGCGAGGCGACTTCTGGTGTTGCGGAGTGGAGCGAGGAGGGTGGCTTGAAGTACCTTTACTCGAGCACAGAGTATCCTACAAGCACGACGGCTGTGAGGGATGCAAAGAGAGGCATCGGCATCATCACAGGGTTGTACGCCAACGGAATCTTGGTCTGGCGGGAAAATGAGTAGTGCGAGTCAAGTCTCTGCTACGATTCGCCCCTATCTCCACCATTGGGATTCGACCGAGACAGTTTCATCGTACGAGACAAGTTTAGTGAGTCACGGTTCAAGGTACTGCACAATGATAGACAGTGATAATGCATGATCCTGCAGAATATTATTGCTCATCTACCTAAAATGTACTACCAACTACCTGTGCTCCTCCATACGACCAGAACCTACTCTTCAGTATGTGTATCGGAAGTTGGGGTTCTGTCCATCAGTCTGGTCATTCCTCTCCGCCTCCAACCCAGCATCAACGGTTTCATGAGCCTTTCCGTACTGCGCATCTCGCCTCTTGTTCTCGACTGCACAGAGCACATAATACGCCATGCCAGTAACCGCCATGAGGACGAATGCACAGAGCATAGAGCCAATGCCCAGGACATACGTAGGTGCCTGTCTATCGAGGAAGAACTGGGGGCCAATGATATTTCCAACAGCTAGAATAAATATTTATCAGCAAGAGGCCATTTCAGCACAGTAGAAACAGGCTTACCATATACAATAGCAATAGAAATTCCCATGAAGCTCTTCTTGGTCGCTCCAGCGGTGTTGGAAGAGGACAAACTAATGAGAAAGACCCATGGAACATTGTAGAAGCCCATGAGATACACACCAGCCAGGGAAGCATCTCTTTGAGTTGTGACATCAAGAGAATGCACCATGACAGCACCAACCAGACCAAAGATTGCGCCCATAATCCAAAAGATGCAACGCAAGTTGGGAATGAAGTAGGCGACGGTGGTGAGGATCGCCTGACTGACCATAGCCACGGCAGCTTGGGGAGTAGCCATAAGCACCGTCTTTGTCTTGCTGAAGCCGTAGCCTGCGATGATGAGTGGGTTGAAATTGGTGATGCCCGCATTGGCGATAGCATATCCAAAGACTCCAAGCCAGATACAGTAGCATTTGGGGTCACGGAGAGCTTCTAAGATCTGGGGTGTATGGAATGCCTATTGCCGATTGTTAGCATTTCTAGCTGTTAGACAGGTGTAGCCTATAATAGCTCACCTTCTTAGTTTCAACACCAGTTTGGTTAGGTGCAAGTCGAATAAGAGCCAATTTCTTCTCTTCGGCGGTGAAGAACCAAGCTTGGGACGGGGTGTCAGGAAGGCCAAAGAACACAAGGCTTCCAGCCAGGACAGTGACTGATCCATAGATGAGGAAGATGTACTAAAGGAGAAACTGTTAGCGTTGAATTCCTTCCAAGACACCTTGTGAGAGGAAGATATGGAAAACTCACCTTCCAAGTGGACAAGGATCCGTTTATTTGTCCGATAGCGTAAGACAAGATACCACCAAAGACTCCAGCAAAGGTGTTGTACCAGAATGCTGTACGAAGAGGCTGTTCGTGCCTCAAGTACCACATTGAGTTGATGATCATCATGCATGGAAGTACGGCAGCCTCAAAGACACCAAGAAGGAAACGAATCGTTGCCAGGCCAGCAAAGTTGTGACAGAGGGCCATGAAGCAGAGGGAGCCTCCCCACATGACCAAACACGCACCGACGTATTTGCCAATAGGGAGCTTGGTCATGAGCCAAAGGTTGGGGAATTCCATGGCTAGATAACCAAAGTAGAAGATGCTGCTGAGCCAGCTGTACTCCTGGGGCTTGAGATGAGCATCATCCTTGATACCAAAGATGGCTGCGTATCCCAATGCGTTCTATGTTTCTAGTTAGCACACATTACTCCCTGACTGTCGATAATCAATACCTTATCCAAGAACGCGAGTGTCATACTCAAGACAGCAAGCGGCATGACGACCAAGTCGGTCTTCAAGAGCAGACGCTTGGCTTGAGCCTTTGTCAACACTGCATTTGAACCATCTCCCCCATCTGAGGATACGGTCTGATGCATGTCCTTGACGGGATCCTTGTCAGGTGTATCGTGAAGTGACATGGTCTCAAAACGTGGGCAGAAAATGAGATATAATCGTGGTGTGCTGGAAGTCGAGGGAAGATTCACGACGATCCATGGGCTTGGTTTTATAGAGTCAACACAAGATATGGGGTTGCAAAGTTAGCTTCCCAACTCCCCGGATCTCGTGGGGCAAACCCAGATAACATGGAGGCGTTGATAGTGCGCTCGGTGTACATCGAAGCTCTCGGTAGAGGCCGAGCTCATCTCTCGGACGCTACCGAGGTGACTATGCTCCTTTGGGCGTGCTCGAGTCAATCAAGTCGTCGCATCGAGAGCGAAATACGGGGCCGAGACGCGATAACAGACGAACCACAGAGCTTGCTGATGACGATAGAGCAGCGCTGCTATCACGCAAAGAAGACGGTGGGTTTTAGCTGGAGATATCCCATAAAGTACGAACATTTCCGTAAAACTTGTAGCAGAATCATATGACACCATAAATCTTGACCCTCTCGGACCCAATTAACAGGCGGTCTATTCCCTGTAACGTGAGGCATTATGAAGCTGTAAAGGTCGTCGGCTCATTTCAAAGAGTTGTGCCTGGTCACAACGTCAGACCTAACCAATAAGGCTTATCTTTGAGCCCGTCGATAAGTCGGACCCGTCCGAATTGACTTTCGGCATTCGTGCTCGGCTGCGACCGAGTCAACCGCCGGTCGACACCGAAGCACGCCATATATATGCGCCTTGGGCAGTATAACCTATTTCTTGCAATCTACAAAGTCACAGTTGAGAGAGGGTAGTCATTGAGCTTCTCTGTTACTGAAGTTGTCGATATTAGGCTCCAAAATGACAGGCCAAAACACCTCAGACAAGGGCTCTGGCTCGACTCACTCATCTGTACCAAACGCCAAGAACGGGACTATTCGCGTAAGTCAACCTCAATCGCGACACTATAGACCCAATTGGCTGACCAATCAAGGTTGGAATCCGCGATGGCGTCACAGGAGAGTTTAAGTTGGTCCCTAGAGCAGAGGCTGTGGTCTCCGTTTTTGACTCCAACTTCCTCATTGGAGATGGGATATGGGTAAGTTATGTCTCGGATCAACGCGCATTTTCTTGCTAAGCCGTCCATAGGAGGGCATTCGCGCAAACAAGGGCCGGGTCCAATTTGCTCGCGAACACATCAACCGCCTATTCCAGTCTGCCAAGGCCATGCACATGGACCTCGGTCTTTCAAAGGGAGATCTTCTCAGATTGATCCATGATACTCTCGATGCAAACGACATGAGCCAAGATGAACATGTTCACATCCGTCTCGTCGTGAGCCGTGGCCTCAAGTCGACCCCATACCAAAACCCCCGCGTCAACATCGGTCTACCTTTGATCGTCATCATTCCAGAGTCAAAGGCTGTTGATCCCAACTCCAAGGCCCGAGGGCTGAGACTTGCCACGACATGGGTTCGACGCGGTCCTCCTGATGTCAAGGATGAGCAGTGGAATCACATTTCCAAGGCTACTGACGTCCAAGCCTGCATCAGTGCCAACGTTATGAAC
Source organism: Fusarium protoensiforme (assembly GCA_011320165.1). Lineage (NCBI taxonomy): Eukaryota > Fungi > Ascomycota > Sordariomycetes > Hypocreales > Nectriaceae > Fusarium > Fusarium protoensiforme. The sequence continues at coordinate 66,723 of JAANQP010000027.1, forward strand.
GTTGACGAGGCGCTTATGCTTGATCTTCGCGGATTCGTCAAGACGTGCAACTCTGTCAACTTCTTCATCATCCGAGACAACGAGGTCTGGGCCCCTACCAAGGATAACCAGATGCAGGGTATCACACGTCAAAAGACGATTGACGTTTGTCGAGCCAACGGCATCATTGTTCGTGAGCTCGACTTTACTCTCACTGAGGTTTACGGCGCGGATGAAGCTTTCTGCACCGGAACATTCCCATCACAAATACATGTTACCGAAGTCGATGGGAGAATAATCGGCGATGGAAAGAGAGGGCCCGTCACTGAGAGAATCCAAAAGCTCTATTTGGAGCTTGTGAGCAAGGATGTGGGCAGGCCAAGGGATGAAATCATGGCTGAGGTGACTGCTCCGCGAGATTTAAGCTTTTTGAAAGCAAGTCGCCTGTAAGGGATTGGAGTCGTAATTCTACTATGTAGTCATGTTGGTGACTGGCTAAATTGTGCTGGATTCTGGAAACATATAACATCGGAGAGGGCACTCAGGGACCTTGGGGCCGGTTTCATGGGGTGTGGATAAGGCCGCGTAAATATAGTCGTCATGGTCAACTAATATATCAAGGCTTACATGTCCTGCATAGATATTTTTGGCTTTCCTAAGCGGCCTTCGCTTTGGGGTTTCACCGGGACCGGGACCGAGACCGAGACCGAGGAAGGGGAACACTGACCACCGCGCTAACTAATCAAGTTAAATGATTCAACATAGGGGCTCCATGCACTAGGGCTGAGCATAGTATGAGGGGGAGCAGATCCCCGGATTGATGACCGTTCAGCCAATGACGGACATTGCCGGCAGCAAATGCAAAACATCTGCCGGCAGTTGTGCTAAGGCTGGCGGGAACTCCTTGTCACAACCAAGCCTCTATGGGGTTGGTGAGATTACGATGTCACAGCAGGAGTGTGCCCTCCCTCGCAATCGGCTTCGTTGATGGGGGTTTCGTAGTGTAGTGTTGATGATGCGGTTGTCGTATACTGGCAACGTTGGCTATATGACGCGTCCGCCGGCGATGCCGTTCTCAAGATATATAAAGCAACCGACCTGACTTGGCCTGGAATAATTTTACTACCGACCAGCCATCTCATCTATTCTGAACCATCCTCACTATGAAGTTCCCAACACAGGCCCTACTGGCTGTTACTGCCAGTACAGGCACTCTCGCATTGACCGTCAGCAGCAGCGTCCAAAATGCCTGCGCTCAGCTACAGGAGACCTACCCCAAGGCGCTGCTAATGCCCAACTCCTCAGACTACGAGTCTGAGCGAACAAACTTCTGGGATATCAGGTCCAGCATGGAGCCAGCCTGCATCTTCTTACCTACCACCGCCGACGCCGTTGCCGAAGCTGTAACCATATTTCACAAGGAGAAAGCTCAGTTTGCGATCCGCGGCGGCGGACACATGAATGTAAGTCCCCCTTCACGTCCTAAATGGACTCCGCTGACCATGTAGTACCCCGGCTCGAACAACATTGATAACGGCGTCCTCGTCGGCCTCAATGGTCTCAAAAAGCTCGAAGTCAACTTGAACAAGTCTACTATCGATGTTGGCGCTGGCGCAAAATGGGTCGACGTGTACACGGCCCTTGCCCCCCATGGACTGTACACCATCGGCGGGCGTCTCAAGACCATTGGAGTTCCAGGCCTGACCCTCATTGGCGGCGTGGCATACTTCCTTAACAAGTATGGCTTCACCATGGACAATGTGGTCAGTTACGACGTGGTGCTTGGAAACGGCACACAGGTCGTGGCCAACAGAACTTCTAACCCGGATCTGTTCTGGGCACTCAAGGGCGGCGGTAGCAGTTTTGGCCTCGTCACCAATTTTGAGCTTAAGGCGTACGACGTCCCGCTCGTGAGCAGCACGTACCAGATCTTCGATCATGAGCACGCTCACGACTTTATCCGCGCGGCATGCAAGATGCTCCTATCCGAGGATGGAAGCAGGGGCGCCGGTGCGGTTGTTAACATCAACTATAACGTTACGACTGGACGGGCCACGCCGCAGGTTTTCGGGCTCGAAGAGACCACGGAGTCACCACCACCAAAGTTTGCTGATTTCAGTGCCATTCCTGCCGTGAGCCGTACCAATGCCGTGATGCCACCGGTCGAATGGCACTCAAGGATGGAGACTCCGAACCAGATGTTCCGGTACGTTGCTCGGCCAAGTATCATGGACTTACTTGACTAATGAGTTTTCACCAGTGTTCAATTCGGTCACCACACCATCAAGCCTGACGCTGAGCAACTTATCTACATCTACGATCAATGGATGGCGGCTATAGACGAAATTGCTCATGTCCCCGGTCTTCTTCCCACCTTCATCTTGAATTTTGCCCCCAAGTCGGCCGTGACGGTTAGCAAGCGCAACGGCGTTGGTAACACATTCGGTCTAAACGATGACCAGTCCTACATCTGTAAGTACATTTCGGCGCTGTGGAACCCGGAGTTTTAGATGGCTTGCCCCCCACCAAGTTCTAGAAGGGTGTTGTTCTGACAATAAGCAGGGTGGCAGTTTACTACGTCCTGGGCGAATGAGGAGGATGATTTGCGCGTCACTGCCTGGCAGAAGCACCATCTTGCGCGGCTGCATGAGGATAACCGTGCCAAGGGCCTGGCGACCGACTTCTTGTACATGGGCGATGCCGGAGAGTGGCAGGACCCAATTCAGACTTATGGAAAGAAGAATGTGCAGAGAATGCGCAAGGTCAGGGATGCTTATGATCCGGATTTGACCTTTACCAAGCTGAACTGGGGCGGATTCAAGCTGGGATACTAGGGAGAATCAGTTGGTCATCTCAATTGGTTTGGTTCCTGATAAGACTTTCTTTCTTGATATGTATTTGTACTAGATATCGAAGTTGGCTTTAGGCAAATAGACATTTATAGACTTTGACTTGAACACTTCTGTTATTCTTTCGAAGGGGCATTCATAACTTTAAGCCTGTTAGATATGTACAAAGCAGCCGCACTTCCTCATCGCTATAGTCATAACCTCAGGCAGGCTTCCCTTACCCCTGGCACACAACCAAGCGCCCTTCTAAGTAACCAGCTTGGTGACTGACTTGCCCTTATTGGCGCCCTTGTACATATTTATCCAGACATTAGGCACCTCCTCGATCGTGGCCTCAACCACATCCTCAATGTCAACTTTGATGCGTCCCTCAGCCGCAGCACCAATAATCTCCTCCATGGCCTTGGGCACCTTGTCCATGTAGTCAAACATGAAGAAGCCCTTGATGGTCAACCGTTGAGACACAATCTCGAACCAGTTGCGTATCGTGGTTGGCTCCTCTGAGTTGTATATGCTGACCGCTCCACAGATGGCGATCAGACCGTGCCTCTTCATGCGGGTGAGGACACCATCAAAGACGGAGCCGCCGACGTTATCAAAGAAGACATCCACCTCATCCGGTGTCGCAGCCTTCAAGTCCTCAACAAAGGTAGGGCTCCTGTAATTCACGCAGGCATGAGCACCGAGATGTTCTCGTACCCACGTGCACTTCTCGTCACTCCCAGCAATTCCTACAACCCGCTTGGCTCCCAGGAGCTTGACGGCGACCTGAACGACCATAGATCCTGTTGCCCCCCCAGCGGCTGATACAACGACTGTATGCTCAGGCTTTGCTTCAGCCACGTGGAGAAGACCGATGTAACCAGCCAGTCCAGAACCTCCAAAGGCACCTAGGTAGTGGGTGATGGACAAACCAGATGGCAATGGGGCCACGGGCTGGACTTTGGCGTCGTTCAGGATGGCCTTTTCACTCCACGAGGCCAGATGAAAATCCATAATCAAGTCGCCGACGGTGAATTTCTTAGACTTGGATTCCAGCACCTCACCAATAATGCCAGAACGCATCGGTGCTCCGATCGGCACGGGGGGGAGATACATGCGGTCTTCATCCACTGTGCAGCCGATGAAGGTGCGAATACCCGCATCGTTGGAAAAGTAGAGCACCTTGACCAGGATCTGATGCTCCTCCAAGGGCGGGAGCTCTACTGTCTGAAGAGTAAAGGTAGGGTTCGACCCAGTGATAGTGGGAGTGCCAACTGGCTTTGCAGCGAGGATCCATTGCTTGGTGGTGTGTATTTCAGCCATTTTGGGGTTGGTGAAAGGAATCTTGTTGGTAGGAAGGGATGCAATTCGTGTCCGGGATGTGGATTATCTTACAATCTCATCCGAACGTAGTATTTATACACTTTTCTTGGTCTCGATCGACGTAGAAGGGTTCCTTTGCCAGTGGGTCGGTAATTAATCGTCGCACGATAGAACCAAAATGGTCGAGTTCCCTGTACCTGCATCAACCCAGACCAATTACTCGCAGAGATACCCAGACTAATGTTTTGAAAGATGTGGGATGTGGATTGGGTTGACATGTGTGGCCTTGGTTCGCATAAGGCCGGGATCATGGTTTGAAACGTCCACGGAGATTTGTTCGGAACAGGAAGGTGATGGCCTCAAAACAGGCGAGACTCCCGCTCATCGTCCCGGACCGCAGCGAGACGATCGAGTGAATATTGCGGGACACGTGGAGCACATTGATTCAGTCCTCTGCTCGCACTGCAACGTCCCTGATTCATGATAACGCTCATCGGAGCAACGCACCCGACAGAGCATAAACACCATTTTTCGTGGGTCATGACACCGGGAGATATGCGAATAACACTGGGAGTTACTGTCCGGAGTAGTATTCGCAGGCAAATCCACATCGTAGTTGCAGAAGAGTAGGATACTTGTCTGCGGGCATGTTCTGAACGATGACGAACAGTCTTGGGAAATCTAGGCATTGCAATATAAATTCCTTCTTCCTTTAGAAGGCTGAACTTACTGATAATGTTTTCATCAACTGGCCGTATTACTTCCTCTTGTGACTCGAAAATATTTGACTGCCCGAACAGCGCATGCCCATCACCTAGGTGTGCATAAAGCTCATGGCCAACTATATTGTCATCGTCATTGTCTTGGTTGTCGTTGCTCTGAGGGTTACAGGGAGGCTTTGAGGCCCTAGCCTAGGATTGGATCATCGGACGACGAAATCAGGTTTAGACGGCACGGGCTGTGCGGTATACTAGATAGCTTTCAGCGGACTTTATCATGGCGGGTTTGACTTGATGTGGCAAGTCGCTCATCCATCTCTACCTAGGTGCTCACAGTCACAAGCGTTTCCGTAAATTACTATGCTGTGCTTTCCACTTGAGAAGTTAACGGTAATTCATACAAAGCAATCGAGACAATTTGAAGAAAGCAATCAAGTTAACCTCAGTGTGAGTGCAAAACTCCTCGGAGGCACCTACATTGCATGTTCAATCGCCTATTTGATGCTTTTTAGATATGTGCGCAAAAACGACGTGAGACGTGATCCTTCCCCCTATCTAACGCGGTTGTCTACACTATGTTAACTTCTATCGTCCATATGAAACCAAGAGTGGCTCAGAATCTCTTTTGCGCTTAACCTCTCGGTAGGCTTGTAGACCAGGATCTTAGAGATCAAGTCAAACAGCAAATCTGTCTCTTCATTGGGAATCCTGGGCAACTCTTCCACCACTTCGTGCCATTCGTCGTTATAACCTCGAAAATACTTGCCTCTGAAGTTGATGGCGGAGGGCTCCCAGAACTTCCATGCGTAAGATGGAGCGTGGGAGACCTTGTGTGGGTTGTAATATGGATGCTCTTCTGTGTTGGAGACTTGATCTTTTGGCCGATACGGCCCAGTCCCTGGTTGATCAAAGATCTTCCTAATCCACTCTTCAATCGACTGTCGCTCTGTGACTTCATCCGTGAGTGCTGAAAGCCGATCTCCTTTAGAAAAGTTCTTTCTCGGTCGCCCGTTAGAGTCAAAGACTGGATCCCCCCAGGCTGTTGGCAACCTCCCCAGTAGCTGGTGGATGGCGACCAGGAGGTCGATTGGGGAACCAATATCGTAAGCAGAGAACAGCCCCTCCCCTGACCGTAGTCGAAGTATAGAGCAGCCAAGAGCCCAGATGTCGCTTGTTGTGCCTCCAGATAAACCGACAGCGACCTCTGGGGCGAGGTACTCGACTGGTGTGGGGAGGAGCTTTTCTGGAGGCGAAGACGCGAGAAATGCATGGTCAAAATCTATGAGACAAATGTCTTCACTGATGATGGGCCGTGTCGCTAAGAGGAAATCAAGGGTTTTGACAATGTACTTGGGTGCCTCTGGACCCGCGAGCTCCCCCGACTCGGTCTCTAAAGGCCCCGTCTCTGGCCTTCCAAGCAGGTCGTAGATTTCATCTTCAGAGACGTCGTCTAAACCCTTGATTCTGAACATGATGTTGGCAGGAGTCAAATCTGCGGAGATCCAAGTCAGCCAAAAGCTTATCAGGGTACACTGCATGCCACTCACCTCCGTGGCAAAGTCCATGCTGGTGCAAGTCAGCCAATGCCGTTGCCACCTGTAGAGCTACACTTCGAGCTAGGTGCGGCTGGATTCTACTCTTAAGATAGTGGGAAACCCTGTAAGCAGAAGGACCCAGCACGGGAAGTACCAAACACAAATGGCGACCGTTTGGGCCGTCTATGAGAAAGTACCGCTCATAGGTGACGAATCTAGGGTCGTGGAACGATTCCGACACGATGCTGTGGGCGAGAGTGACGCTGGCTTCAACAGACTGCGACTCTTCCGCAAGGACTATCTTGAGAGCCACCCAGGACAGCTCGAGAAGGTCGCGGGCTAACCATATCGTTGCGAAGCCTCCGGCACCAAGCTTGTGCACAACCCGATACCGCCCCTCGTCGAACAAGTCGCCGAGGTGGACGGGGTGAAATCCGCCAGCTTCATACCGCTCCACCTCCTCCGTATCACCGACATTCGGCAGAAGAAAGCGAAAAGAGCGGCAAGATTCGTCGTCGTCGTCTTCAATTGAGGACATTTTGGAGTTGGAGGTTACAAAGAGGACAAGAGAGGTTGGGATAAAGTGGGCAAGGTCACATTGGAGGGGTTGGTGTTGGCCGTCCTTGACCAACAGCAGATCTTAGCACAACGTGGCGTAGGCCAATCACATAGGTAATTTCAACAGGATGGCTTCCTTGAAAGATTTGTCATATGTCGTAAAGCACAAATGTCCTACTAAATCATCGCATTTGGGTTGAAAGATCGAGCCATGAAGAGAATGAACGGGCTATGCTTCTGAGGCATCAAAGAGAATTGCAGTTGCCATTGGGCAAACAAAGCCAAACTCTCCACATACAGCAGCTCAAGCAGCAGGCGGATGGCACACGAGGTCTCCAGTTGCGAGCTTCAGAGCTCAGCTGTAGCTTTACCGAGCTGCAGGTGCTACCAATACCATGCTCGTCCAGTCACACAGCTCCAATGCCCAACCAGGCTCCAGCTTCACACTTACCGCCCACAGGCACAGCCCGGCGTATCACATTATAATTGGCTTGGAAGAGCTCCGGGGAGGACACTCACTGCTCAGCCCCCTGGCTGAGTTGACTCCGCCCCTCAGAGCCTGGTTTTGTTTTACGCTTCCACGGCGAATGAAGAGCAGCACGGGACGCTCAGCCACCTGTATTTGTGGAGGTGCTGTGGAGAGCTGTAGATGAGAGCTTGAAGATATAACGAGCTCCATCTCCTCGCTCAATATTCTGAACGGATGGGCCCCTGATGAACCTGCTAGAGCTGTCTACGTTCAAAATGCTGGGTGCCCATCGATACGGCCAGCCTTCATCACAGTTGACTTGACAGGCATGACGCAGGTTACGCCATGAACCCCCCACGATGTCGCTGCCGAGCGTTGGCCGCCTCGCCAAGCTCTTCCTCAGAGACGACGCAGTAACCGTTCCCTACGACTCCCACTCGAATCCCTTTGGGTAGACCCCTCCCTGATTCAGCTCTCCACGATCCCCGAAAACGAGCACATGCTCGTCAGACCGTGTCCCAACGGATGGGGCAGCTGCCTTACTCTCGCGCCTAGGTCCAATCGGATTCTACGGGGCATAATAAGGCGACTGCATCTGCTAGCTGGAGCAATAAGAGGCCGTCGTGAGGTTGAGGTCTACGTAAGTTTCCCTGAACTCCCTGGGACTATTCCGGGCTAATTGTCCTGCTCTAGTTCCCTGCCTGGCGCTCCCTGATCAATTCCCTTAGTCCTGCGACCATGCAGGTATTCGACAAGACATCTACGCCGACTCGCTCGATCCGACGGTTCGCCAACGCGGGGACGCCCGATTGAGTCTCTCCGCGTCGCCGGAGACCTCAGACAGTGACTCCGAGCAGGAAAATAGGCGTCGACTGAGCGGGGGAGGACGCGTATCACTCGTATCGGGCCATCTCTTGGATGAGGCTCACGATCCTCTGAAAAGGGAGGTCCCCGCATCTTCTCCGGATGACTCGACTCCCCACGATCTCATCACGACCGTTTATCGCTCTCTTTCTACGAACTTTGTGATCGAACAACTACAAGCAAGATGGCAGTTTCGCTCTTCTTTCACCCAGGATCCGAGAGTCCTGGGGGAGCAATCGTGAATACGACAGAAGACGGTAGTCGATGGAGAATGCAAACTCCCGTCGACGAACCTCGTGCGCCCACCAAGGGATGCTCGTGAGTCTTGTCCAACGGTCGATTAGAGACAACTTCTAACAGTTGCAGAATCGACTTGATCGCCTCCAAGATCGATACCTGCGCCAAGAGCCGAGTCTTTGCAAACTTGGCCTTCAATCTCCTCGTTTTCGACAGCCCACTGTCCCATGAACGCTCCAACTGGGCCTGTCCATTTGGACACTGCAAGCTCAACTTTCCCGACCCAAAGACCTTACTGCAGCATGTCCCTGATTGCCCTCATTTTTCGAGCGACCGTGTTTTCTGCAATTGTTGCGCAAGGGATGACCGCTTTGAACAGCACTGCCAACCCAACCGTGCTGAGAATGTTGCATCTCATGAAACCGAGAAGAGCCCCTCAAGGAAGCGCAACCCTATTCGCAAGATCAGCAACATTTTTTCTCGGAATCGCACAGAGTCAAGAGGCTCCTCCCCGGGATCCGAGTGTCCTGTCAGTCCCGTTTCGACGCATCGCCGACCAAGCATTCTTTCATTGATGACACCAACGCCGAGCCCGTCTAATGCGTCTCGCAAGGGTTCCTCGCCAGCTCCACAAGAATCGTCCCGCGAGGCATCCCAGCCACCATCTCCCAGACGCCAAGAGAGATTCAGTGAGCTTATTGGGTCTGAACCGCACATTATTCGCGGGATCCAGGAGCTCCAGTCCCGGGAAATCCCCATTGAGCTTTCTGATACCCCAAGAGCCCAGGAGCTCCCGGGCCCAATGTTTGACGACATCATGGAGATGAGCGAGTCCCCTACGGGTGACTTGCTCATGGATTCCATGATTCCTAGCCAGGACATGTTCCAGGCATATAATGCTTCCTTCACACGCCAGATGGAGGCCTCCCACGCCGAGCTTCCCTCCGCCAATGGCCTTGAGTCTGCATTTCAGCCTCAGCATCAGCCCCAGCCATGTTCGTTCATGCAGCCGCTGCAGCAACTACAGCAGCAACTGCAGGAGGCTCCCTGGCTTCTTTCTGACTCGCAGGCATCTGCTGCGGCCGTCCAAGAGGGGATGTATTCGGCCAGTGGCCAAACGAGCAGCAATGGCAGCTTCTCACCCCTTCGACAGTCTCATCTCCATCAGGGGATCCTGTCTCCCAGCTCGAACCACATTAGTGGTCAAATGCGGAAGGATTCTGGGGATTCCGCATACTCCGAGGCCTCAAGCACCACTCTTGCATTCGAGCATACTCCACAGCCTGGCTCCGTGCAACAGCCAGCTTTCGATGCGGAACACCTCACTGGCTCACCATTTCCGAGGACTCGGATATCCGCAACTCCTAGTGCAGTCACTGCTGCTGAGTTAACTGAGGATCAAGATCTCAGCTGCCCGTATTCAGACTGCGACTACCGTCCCAAGGGAAGCAGAAGAGAAAATTACCCCCATTACCGCAGGAAGCACATCGACAACACACACCGTCACCGTTACCGAGTGCGCTGTTCAGGCTGTGGCGACTGGTTTAGCCGCAGCGACAACCTCAGCGTACACCAGGAGACGGTGTGTCCTCGAGTCCGGTCTTTGGGGGCGCCGTATCCGCCTCACCGCACGGCGAGGCGAGGAGCGGCACAAAGGAGGGAATGGGGCGGGGGTTGGCAGGGAGAGTGAGGACTTGACCACCTAAGAGGACTTGGTAATAGTAGACCCGACCATCTCTGGCAGGGACCACAGAAACAACAGTGCAGGAGAGGCTGGAACTTGAGGTTGTAATTCGTAGATAGAAGAACTGCAGGATCAGATTATGGAGTAACGAAGCAATGAGAATGTTTGTTTTTGCTGGTCAAAAGATGATCCATTGTTGGTCAAGATGGTGTCATTATTGAATGTGAAGCAAATAAGACGTGCCATCTCTGCCTAAACTCTTGGCGTTAAGAGCTTCAGCCAAGTGACAAGATAAAGTCATGTCGGATGGCGGGGAGTGCAGGAAACCCCGAACAATGCGGCTCTTGTTACCCCAAGCTCCAGCCTTAACCGAGGTCCACGTCCTACAGCTTGGCCGGGCGAAAACAAGCTTGGTTAAAAATAGATTCATTCATACGGCCAGGGGGGGCGTGTCTGTGGAACTGTACGAAACGCCAAGGAATGGTGGTCAGGACTCGAATTCACTGGGTACTTGTCTCTTGTTTGTTTCTTTGTCCCTTGACACCCCACGAGGCTCTTATCTCGTGTCCCTTGTTCACGCTGCATGGATTCGCACACCCCAAAATGGGATGATCCCTGGAGACGGGTGGAGGATTTGCTGTGAAATAAGGCTGACAGGGTTTCTCCAACGCTTCCTGCCTACGTACCCTACATACCCTCACATGAGAACTTCAAGGGAATGTTCAACTCAGGGAAATTGTGTCATTGTAAGGGGAAGAGGTCCCATCCGGAGCCTCAAATGCCACCATGTTAGGGTGTCCTGCCTAGAGGCATGGGATAACACGTTTGAAGATAAAACAGGATGCTTTCTGCAATACAACCAGTGGTACATCAAATTCAACATCATCTTTGTCGATTGTTTCATCTCGCTTTCATAGAGTCCAAAGAGCGCCGGATACAGACTCGGAAAACGCAGCTTGCCATCGATTTAACTCACTTTCAACATGACTCTTGTGTAGTAAGCTCAGAACCATTGCAATATGACCCCAAATGAAAGCCTCTAATACTTGTGGCAAGCGAAACGAGCACTCCTACCACGGCTCTGTCTCAGCCCTCAGCGACGAAGACACCTCTGACAAAAAACAACACTGATCGCCTTCCCATCACACTCAACATCCACAATTATCTTCGACATCAACAAAACTTTGAAAGAATCCCGCTTGGTGTACCGACAGTACCCAAGGACATGGCTAACTACTGTGAGGAGTGGCAGGCCAAGTTTAATGCTGCTGGGAAGAAGGTGTGAATGGTTCGGGCGGCGTGTATCACATCTCGGAACGATTGAGAAATAATGAGGAACAAAGGAGTTTGTTATGCTTCACTGGGAAGATGGCGGAAGGGGGGTAATATCTAATACCCTGTAATGGAAAGAATAGTGGGATTTTAACACTCATTTCCAGCTCTTGATGTGGATCAAGAGAATTGACATAACCTCTCATCTCCCCTGGCCAGGTTCACAGACCCAACCTCTCTCCCTTGCGATCTTCCATACATGGTCTATCATTGCCTGACTTGAGCCGCAGCATTTACAGGCACATCGGTCGGATGCTTGGCCGAGTAGGCCGATCTCGGCAGCGAATTGTTAAGTCACGTGGGGACAGAATTCTGTCCCCCTGAAGCTCCAGGCTCTCTTGATGATGGAGTGTCAGGAGGTGGATCCTTCTTAACCTGCGAATAACCTAAGGGTTGAGGCCACCCCGTCCTAAAGCACATATTTTTTCTCCTCTAACACTGGACTTTCCTTGGCACTCTTTATGGGGTTCTATCCTTCTTTCGCGCTGGGGAAAATTACGGTTACTTGATTGTTCTGTATGCCATCTCTGAGAATGGGGCCTGTCTTGGTAAAGGTACGGCTTTGAGGGATTAGGAGAACTGGAAAGTCGAACCCTAAGAGAGATTCACAAGGGCTATGAGTAGAATGAATTACTACGCTCGTCGTTTATAATATGAGCTATGTCCATTGCCGACAAAAGGAGCTCCTGTCGGGCATGGATACGAAAGGCAAGGTGCAGAAGCAATCCTCCAGATAAAACCCCCTCTACCGGGATGAGATGATTTAATATGAGAGAAAAGCGTTCCTCCTCAGATGACCGACTATCAAGCCTCGCCCTGTGTCTTGTCTTGGTGGTGCTCTGCGTTGAGCTGAACCTCGGTGACATAGTTTTTGAAACCGCGGAGACTGACCTTCTTCTCAAACCTAGTGGAATAGATAATTAGCTAAAAGAACGCAACATAAATGAGGACATAAGTTGAGCTTTTGACTGACATTTCGTCAATTTCGCCAGGTGTTCGGCGGGCCACCTCGGGGAGGATGAACCAAGCTACCACGACGGCAACAGTGCCAGTTCCGGCAAAGCTGTGCATATTAGCATGGTGAATAATTGGCTTTAAAGTCACGGGTGCTCACAAGAATCCAGTCTTGACACCCCAATGAGTCGCAGAGCCATTAATCATCAGAGGCGTGCAGAAACTGAACATGATGGCGATCATGTTGGACACGGCAAGAGACCATCCAGCCGTTCTGGCGCGGAGGCGCTGTTGAGGAATCTCGGTAGCGTAGGCGTAGCCGATGGCCGAGGCACCGGTAGTCGAGAAGGTTGCCAGACAGGCAAAGAAGATCTAGCCATTGGCAATTAGCTAAACGTAGTCGGGAAACACCACATGACTTACGAGAAGGGAACTCGTGGCCTTGGCAGTATAGTCGAAGCAGCCGATGATGCCGAGGCACAGAACCGACACGACAGTGACGGCGTAGGGATACACCGTCAAAGGCCGGCGGCCGACTTGATCGGTGAGAGTAGCTGTAGCTATCATGGAAATGAGCTGAACACTGGACAGAATCAGAGTCACAAGGAAAGGATCCTTGTTGCCGGCGTATTGAACTAGCTCGCGGTCAGTTGGGTGCAAGCAGCAAGAGGAAGTGGTCACATACAAAAGTATGTCGCATAGGTGTTGAAGACGGCCAAGCCCACGAATTGCTGGGTAACCTTTGGCCATCCAGCAATGATGAACCGGATCAGGTTGCGGCCACGGAACACCGCCCATGGACCGACTTCCTGGTCTCGCTCAGCTTGCGCGCGCTCCATCGCGACAGTGGCGGTCATGATATCCTACAAGAAGTCGGTTATTAGTGGTGATAAATGACCATTGTTTCGGGAACGCACAATTTGTGCCTGGACGTCGTAACCCTCAACGCGTCCATAGCACAGGTTCAAAACCTTGGCGGCCTGGTCTGTTTTGCCTTTGCTAGCCAGCCACCAAGGACTCTCCGGGAGGAAGAGGAAGATGATCAGAATGAGGCCAATCATTCCCCACTGCGGAATTGTCAGTGATGTTTGAGGGTGCCTTGACTTTAGACTCACCTGTGTATAGATGGCATCACGGAAGTCGTATGGGTTGCTGGCGTTGAGCCTATTGAGGGCGACAGAGGCGAAGAGTTGGCCGAGGACAAACCAGCTACTCACATGAGCTTTACTCCCTTTGAAGATAGGTTCAGTGAACAGAGACTTACAATGTGTACGCGTTGATGAAGAAACCTCTCAGCTGGGTGGGCGAGATCTCTGAGAGATACAGAGGCATGGTAGATTGCAGCATACCAACACCCATACCAGAGAGAAGTTTCGCGACCAGCCAGTGATCCCAGGCGGTAGCGAATGTCTCGGCGAAGATGCTCTGCCAAGAAGTCAGCCATACCACAATTAGAGAATTCGTAGACTTCAATACTTACAGCAGCAAGGGTGACCCAAATAATCAGCAGCGCAGGCTTGCGACCCAGACCCTCGGTGGCGTATTGAAGAAGCTGGAAAATATTGTTAAGGGGTTTCCAAATACCGAAGCATGGTTCAACCTACAACTTGGCCAATAGTTTGGCCGGCAGACTGGATGCCACCCCAAGCCGAGATGTATTTGCCAGCGATAATGGTGGTCCCGGGGCTCGAAAACTGACGGATGAAGCCCTTGTTGGAGACGATGCCACCGTTGAGGTTGATCTCTGCGTGTAATACCTGGTTAATGCGCGTAGTGTGAATCGGCGGTTGGATACATACGATAGCCATCCAGAGAGGCACAAAAGGCTGCAGTCATGGCGATGAGGCCGACGTGCTTGTAGCGGCGCACACTCTGCCAGACGCTAAGGTCGTCAAACCTGGACCGCATCACGGGCATGGTGGCCGCGTCCCCGGAGGCGCGACGCTCCACCATCTCGGTGTCTTGTTTAGCCTGCTGCATGTCGATAGAGTCAAGTGCGACTGATACGAAATATTGATGAAGCTGTAGTGTTGCTGGCTGGCCTGTAGGGAGGTGTTGGCTAACAGGCAAGCTCCTTTATACATGTCCAGACGTGCTCGCGACGGTCTAACTACCGGGGGTGATCCGGTCACCCAGAAGAAACAAGCCATCCACAGCAACTAAACCTAAACCTGGGGAAGTCCGTAAACGCGGGGCCCCATACGAGCTTCCCCTTTGCTCGAAGGCCTAACTTGATTCTCAATCCAGGCGCAGTAGTTCGACCCAAGCGTGCCGCTTAGCCGAGCGTTCGGGGCACTTCGAGCCGAGGCGCAACTTGACTGACAAGTGAGACAACTCGTGCCCATCATTCATCACATCCATGAATGACAATCAATGCCAGGATATTGAGCATCGGAGAGAAGTCCATCCAGGTGGCGCGTATCCCTGCTTTGTCTTCGCATCAACTGCAGCCGAATCTACTCCAAACAGGTATTAGAATCGCGAGCATTGAGACCGAAATGGCCTCATTTTCGGTAAGTACCACACCGAAAAGGGTCACTATATTTTCCACCTTGTCAACGGATAATTATCCGACAACCAGTCGGCCACCTCGGTCACAAGTTGGCCGAGGATTGTTCCTTGACGAGGTCCGAGCCATCTTGGTACGAAATGCTTCTTCCAAAAGCTACCCTTGCAGCATGCCCTGGAGGGGTAAAGATCTCCCCATGGGGTATACAAGTTACAAGAAAAGAGGTCAAAGATAGCTGAGCCTAGATGAAGACTTAAAAGGCGTGGTGTGACCTGTGAATTGTTCAAATCCATGTTATCGAACTTGTCGTGATATCTCATCTTGCAAATTCCATCATCCAATTACCCAGCATCAATGACGCGTCTCCTTCTCTCCATGTGGCTTGTGGGCCAGGCTTCCAGCCTGACCTTCAATGTCCCGGCCACACCTCCATCCAATGCCAGCGGCCAACTCTCTGCTGCCCCAGTCGGGGTTTCGTAAGACTTGTCCGGCCCCAAGTATCACGAACACACATTGACCAATTCAAGCATCGAATTCTTTGCCTTTCCAGGGTACATCAATAATGTTGCTGCCACACTGCCCTGCCTGGAAAACCTCAAGGACCTGACCGGGACTTGGCCTCCAATGAGGATCGGAGGGACCACTCAGTATGCAAACCTCCCTTTCGCAGCCAACCCTTCTCACATTCACGTCTCCTTAGGGACCGAGCCACATACGATTCGTCTTCCGCCAATGCCGTTACTTACACCGTGTCGGACCCAAAGAATGCCCCAGCATCGCTCACATTTGGACCCTCGTTCATGTCGCTGGCAGCTCAATACAGCGGCAAGGTGATCCTGGGACTTAACCGTCGCCTCAACAACATTGGCAATAGCATTGCCGCCGCCAAAGTTGCCAAGCAGAACATGGGAAACCTTGACGCAATCGAACTCGGCAATGAACCAAACTGTGGGTAATCCCAATGAACCTCTCTCGCCCAGGCGCTCACCATCCTCCAGTCTTCTCTAGCAGTGACCCCATTGCCAACGGTGCGTCCTGGACCGCCGCTGCGGATTACGCCTCCGAAGTGGCGTGGCAAGATCAAGTCTGTGGCAACTTGTCCACCTCGGGCCTCATCTCGGCTGGTGTCTTCTTCGGCACTTCGCCTATGAGCATCAAGGGCCTCACAGCTGTCGAGGGGAGTGGGAACGACAACGTCAAATACTACTGCTCGCACAACTACCCTCAATCCGGCGGCAATGCCGACCTGGCCAAGTTGATGAGCCACAGTTCCATTGCTTCTCAGATCAAACCGTTTGCAGCGGAAGCAGCGGCGGCCGCGGCTAAGGGTAGACCCCATATCTTTGGTGAGACGAATTCTGGTAAGTGTGCCCTCTAAAAGCGAAGTTCTTTCTGCATTTGAGAATACTGACAATCTCGTGCAGCAACGCAAGGAGGTGGTGGCATCAGCCCAACCTTTGGCGCTGGCCTCTGGATTCTTGATTATGTTCTCCAGTCCCTTCTTCAGGGCACCAAGGTATGCCCTCCACAATCGAATAATAGTAAGATGTGTCTCGATTAACGATGCTTTGTCCCACAGGCTCTCTACTTCCACCAGGGCACTATCGGTAACTGTAAGCAATTGCCATCCTCGAGCCTTCACAGCCACCCTAACAAATCACAGGCCAGTACTGTTGGTGGGGGCGATACAGCATGGGCGCTCCCTACTTTGGAGCGTACTTTGCCAGCATGGCCCTCGCTGGGGCAGATCAGCTTGCTCCCTTGGACGACCAGACCAGCACATACGCTGCTTACGCCATCTACAAGAACGGCGCCCCTATCAGAGTCCTCTTGTATAACTCGGACTACTACACCAGCGGCACGCGCCCTACCCAGGTATACACGCTGACTGGACTTTCCGGGTCCAAGGTGACTGCAAAGCGTTTGACTGCGCCTTTTGCAACATCTCGGATTGACCAGGGCCAGAAGGCGACTGTTGGAGGACAGAGCTTTGAAGATGGAACATGCAAGATCCAGGGTACTGTCGTGACTGAAACAGCCACTGTTAGCGCTGGGAAGGCAACATTTACTGTAGGCGCCTCTGAGGCTTTGCTTATCACGCTGTAGAGGGCTTAAGCGTCCAATTGTCCTGACATATGATAAATATTTCGAGATGGACATAAGCTAAGGAGGGTGGTGGTTAACCGTCAACCTCGTCCTGGATGCTAGCTTGTAGATACAGGAAATCAAGCCTCCCATGCAAACCTACTTCTCGCCCATTGTTCTGTTGATCATATCGTCCGTAGTAAACACGCTGTTGCACGTAATGTGGCTTTCTGTTGTTCTTTTGCCCCTTCTTGTGAATGACCAAATCATCGTCTCGTCTCCTCCGACCGAGTGGAAACGAAGTTGATAGCTGGCTCGGTCTTGCATCTCAAATCTCGCACAAGTGGCCGAGTCTTCATTTCCAAACTCGTCATACGAATGAGACATTTACAACATCCTCGTCGGTACAATACACGAAGAACCCGGCTTCGGTGACAGATAGACCGAGCACCGAAGCCACCGCGTCAGTCCTGGACTTAAAAACGTCTCATCCCCTCAAACTCATCCATTCATAAATGCTGATCATCGGACATACGCACTACAGTAGACGCCTGCTATTACCCAGAGCCGACCCAATCACAACCTTGCAATCATGCCATCACCAACAGAGCAAGCTGTACGTACTCTTTGCGACACAGACAGTGGCACCACTGACAAAATATTCATAGATCATTAATAACCTCAAGTCCAACTGGATATGGGTGCCCGAATGGGTTGACTCGTCAACACAGAACACGGCGGGAAGGATTGTCAGGTTCTTTCGCACCTTCACACTCACGTCACCTCCTTCACAGGCTCTGCTGCATTTCTCCGGCGACACACGATACAAGCTGCTGGTCAATGGTACTCGCGTTGCTGTAGGTCCAGCCAGGAGCAGCCCATTGATATGGTATTACGACACTCTCGACATTGCTCCGTATCTCACTACCGGTGAGAATGAGATTTGCTTTGTGGTTATTAGGTATTTCGCCTCCTCGCGGGGGGGCATGCCTTTCGAAAGAACCTCGCTGCCTGGCTTGACCGTCTTTGGCAACGTCACGTCGGGCACGAACGATATCTGTCTCGATTCCAAGGAAGGTTGGCAGGCCATAGTGGATGAAGGCATTTTGTTTCCTATGGGCCTGATAGACGATGTATTTCTTCACGTAAGTACCCCAGACGACGCGCGCGATTCGCAAACATGACCTAACTTGCGTCTTCGAATAGATCAACGAGCGGATCACGCCCTCGATTCAAGCCGCGCCTGTAACTCCGAAAGCATACAATATGAAAACACTCAACGGCGAGCTCCTCCCCTGGCGCCTTCGTCCACGCGAGATCCCCATGCCCGAGCAAACCCATCTGGGGGTAACGACCATCCGAAGCCGCGATTCCGACCTCGCATACGACAGCTGGGCTGCGTTTCTATCTGGAAGCACTACTTTGGATCTGGCAGCTGGCACACGCCACACTCTCCAGCTCCAGGCGGATGTTCACTCAACGGCATTCTTACGCTGGTCTTTCCAAGCAACCAGGGCCTCTCAGATCCGTTTCAAGATAACCTATTCTGAAGGATACGAACTCGAGCCTCGGGCATATCCCTTCTTCCGAACCAAAGCTGATCGCCTGGATTCCAAGGATGCCTACCTCATCGGTCCCTATGACGACGTTACAATCGATATCCCTGCATCGCGGACTGTCACCTACGAGCCATTCTGGTTCCGCACGTTCCGCATTTTGCAGCTTGAAGTGACAGTCGGTCCTGAACCCGTCAAGCTTCTTTCTTTCGAAGCAGACCAAGTCAATTATCCGCTGGCCGTAAAGGCATCCTGGTCGCAACCTGGGGACACGCACAGCGGACAAATGTGGGATGTGTCGATCAGGACAATGAGGAACTGCATGTTCGATGGGTACTCGGATTGTCCATTTTACGAGCAGCTTCAGTGAGTCTGTCCCAAGTCTCTTACGATACGAGTACTAACTCCCTTCCTAGATATTCCGGTGACTCGCGATCCGTAGGACTCTTCCACTACCTGCTCTCGGGCGACGACCGTTTGATGCGTCAAGCCATCACCAATTTTGCAGCCTCGATCACATCCGAGGGACTTACTCAGTCACGATTCCCATCCCATGTTCCCCAGATCATTGCCGGCTTCTCCTTATACTGGGTTCTACAAGTCTGCGACCATCACCTGTTCTTTGGCGACACGCCATACAGCCGCTCTTTCTTACCCCGGATCGATGGAGTGTTTGAGTTTTTCGACTCACACATCGATGACCTTGGGCTTGTTAGCGGGCTGCCCGAGGACGTGTGGCAATACGTCGACTGGGTGACTACCTGGGGAGCAACTGATGAGCATTTGGATAAAGGAGTTCCCACCTCGGGCCGCAAGTCGAACCGCCATACTTACTTCAGCATGCTTTATGCCTACGTGTTGAAACAGGCTGCGCAACTTGTGCGCTATGTCGGACGGCCCGGCTACGCGGACGAGTACGAGTCCCGTGCTGCTTCTGTCATAGAGGCGATCCAGACTCACTGCTTCGATGGCCGTTTCTTTACCGACTCAACAGCCAACATTGCAGATCAAGGTGCTTATTCACAACACTGCCAGGTCTTTGCAATTCTGTGCGGTGCGGCCAAGCCCGAAGATCGTTCCCGACTCCTGACCGAGGCCTTCTCTGATCCTCGCTTCTCTAAATGTTCTTATGTGATGCAGTTCTACGCCCTCCGTGCCTTTGCCCTTGCCGGAGACGATACCTACGAGACTTACTGGGGGCGAGTGTGGGAGCCTTGGAAGAAGATGCTCGCCAACAACCTGTCGACCTGGGAAGAGGACGACGTGCGCCAGCGCTCCGACTGTCACGCTTGGGGAAGTGTGCCCGTGTACGAGTTCTGCACAGAATTAGCTGGCATCCAGCCCCGCCTACCAGGTTCAAAGGGGATCCTGTTCAAACCCCGTCTCCGACTAAGCGAGTCCCTCAGCGCTAAAGTCGCCTTGGGGATTGACAATGTCGCTGCAGTATCTTGGAAGAGGGGGGAGGGAGAGGCAGTGGTCGTAAGACTCACCCTCGACAAGGCTATTCATGTAGTCAGTAAGCTTCCAGGTGGCGAGTCGAAGGAGCACGGATGCGTTAACCTGGTTGAATTGACATGGGATGGGTCGCTCGAGTGAAGAGCTCCCAGCGAGGCTATCTCCTATGGATGGATGGGAGAGCTGTACGGTTTTGGGAGATCTTGGGATCCAGCGCTACTACGGCTGCCCATTTGCCGAAATCTAGTCATCTCCCGCTTTAGAATACTATCTCGTGTACCGGAATTTCTAAAGCGATATGTCTTATTCCACCTAAAAGTGAGAGTTCTTGAAAGTGTGTAGAATAGCATTATGGTTAGTGTAAGGCCCCAATTGCCCAGGTTCTACCATTACATCGCAGATTCAGTGAAGGGTGGACGAACCCATGCTGACATCCTGTGAGAACTACTGTATCGTAAGAAACATGCTTTTGTTACTCATATCAGTGATAGTTCTCTCGTTTGACAAACAAGGGAAGCATGCCAACCCCCTACCCGCCAAGCTTGAAGTGCCCCCTCAATCCAAATTCCCTACAGGTTCCTCTGCTCCCCCAGGGTCCGAGGCATCTATTGGCAAATGGACTTCACCCTCGGTGCCTATTCTTTGCCTCCAGAAAGAGCTTAGGTTTGCGTCTAGAGCTGGTGTAGGCATTGCTGGCAAGTCTCTAGGTCTTCCAACCGAATAAAAGCTATCCCTATGGTCAAGGTCGAAACATGATCGCAGATAGGATGATGAAGCTCGACACTTTTCCGCTGATAGTATCACCAACATCTCATCCTCTATCATATCGAGAGCCAGATGAATGGCGTCTGAACAAGAGCCATGGCGATGCAAGATCCGGATCCACTAGTCTGATTAGCAAGGGGAAATTCTACACGGAAAAGCCACACTCGCCTCCGTAACTTCTGTTTTAACACTCAAGATATAAGAACCTCGATCGCGGGATAGCGTGAAGGTGTAAAAGTTGTCAGTCAAGGTTCCGTCGAGATAGGGGGTACGCCTGGCCTCTTTGAACTGCAATAGTAAATCCCCCCCCCCCAGCAGCCAGGTGATGAATTCAAGATAGGCACACCCCAGGCTCCAGATATCAGAAGATTCCGATACACGGCCTCCTTCAGCGTCCCACTCGGGCGGGCGATAGGTTGGAGACCAGAAGCTCGGCTTGTCCAAAGTAGTGTAACTCTCCGAATCTGGTTCAAAGGCAGATAGCGGAAAGTGGGAGATAACTAGGACGCACTCTTCCAGTCTTTCCAGCTCTCCGTAGCAAAGGATAGTCTTGAGGTTAATGTGACCGTGTACTACAAAGTCCGGCCGAGGGGTCCTCCGGCAAGAGTGGATAGCTCTGACTCCATCCATGATGCTGTATAGCTGTCGATAACCCCAGTGCAGTCGCTTTGGCGTCCAGGTTGAATCTCCGTGTTGCATCAAGTAGCGGAGGGTACAGTGTGCACGAGGAAGGATCAAGCTCCAGTAGTCTTGACGACAGAAAGATCCCAATATCGGTATAAGGTAGCTGGATCTGGAAATCTCCTGCTCCATCTCATGCAATTCCCGCTCAACTTTGAACCTGTCGAGTTGTTCATTGCGGAGTGTTTTGATAGCAAACCCGTCACACTGGATGTTTTTCTTAAGCAAATGGTGTCAGCGAGAGCTATGGGAAACAACGTGATTTGCCATCGACTCACCTTGGATAGAATCTCGTAAAAGCGGTGAGCTGTGGGATGAATCTCAACACAAAAAACAGTTTCAAACATGCCCATGTAACTTTCCGTGATGCCATCGCGCCACGGCCTGACGATGTCGGGCTCCAGCACCAATGCCTTTCTGGTCTGGTCCTCGGAAACGCCGAGGAGCGGGAAAATGAGCCGCCATTGGCTTTGCGCAAAAGCCAGTTTCTGATTCCATTCCCACTCTTGAGAAAATTCCATTGTCTCTTTCCTGCCTCCTCGGGGAGAAAGGGGCCGGTTTGGGGAGTCGAGATCAAGGATGAGCGGCAGTTTTTCATCAGAGATACTCTCCGTGATGAATCTGCCAATATCAGAGACCCGAGATGTCAAACTCAACAGGGTGAAAATCCTCAGGTATGTTTCAGATTGTTCTTCGGTCGGTGGGGCCAAAATCCTGACAAGATAATGCTGTATGTCTGAGCTAATGAATGAGCGGTTCACCCTGAGTTCAGCCTCAACGCGTTCCTTGGTGAGGATTTGACGCAGCAGCGTTTCGGTCCAAAACTGACCATCGCATCCTCCAATACTATATTGGTGCAGCAGGGCACGGAGGTTTGTCCTGTCGTCGCTATCTGGAAGCGGCAACAGTCCATCACCTTCGTATGTGTATGATCTGCCCTCGCCAATTGAACACTCCGATACTTCAGAGTCACGCTGGCCCTCCAATCCAGTGGAATCGCCATGTGCTTCGAGGTCGAAATAGATGTTCGTGGCAAAATAACGCCATGGTTGGCTGAGATCTGGGCTTGTTCTAGAGGCTACCAACTCGGACAGTGCAGCCACGGCGCACTCCCATTGCTCCGATTCAGGAACCTCCAGTCGCTGGAGCCATAGATATATTCGCCACGGGAGTAAAGAAGCATCCTCCGCTTGGGGCTCGGAAGATGCAAGGTAGTTGAAGTTATAGAATTGCCGAATTGGGTGCTGGGGTTGTTCGGCATTGTCTGCCCAGGGTAGCGAGCGAAGTGCAAAGTCATGTGCGTGAGTTAAAATGTGATCAATCAACTCTGGGTCATCTGTTGGGCCTGTCGAAAAACATAACGGGCACCTCTCGAGGCCCATGAAAGGGATCGAGGGCCAAAAGGCCACGGTGTCTAGATGATCCTCTGGAAATGATTCCAAGTGCTCTTCAGCCACATGTAGCTGCAGGCGATCGACGCTTGAGAATACCATGCCCTTCGGGTTGTCACAAAGCTGACACTTCCACTTCTTTGGGTGATGTGCTTTGATATGATCCTCCCACTCTGTCCGTGTGCGGTACAGGACATGAGGGGCCGGGCATTGCTCAGCGATACAAGTGTATGGGTAAATATCTGCCGAGAGATGCTTTCTAGGAGTCTAGATTTAGCATGCGGTATCCCTTTGAGTTACGCAGGAGCTTGACTTACTTCCACGCACCCTGAGTCTCTAGTATGTTGTTTGGAAGGGCTTCACAGCAACATGGGCATTTTATGATCTTCTGCTGCTCCTCGTCTGCCCCGACGGCCCTTCCGGACATTTTGGAATTTGAGAGCTTGGGGTAATTGGCTGCACCCGTGATGGATGTGATCTGGGACTTGGCGATTGGCGCTGCGCCTTGAGCCTCTTGCAATCTCAATTTGCTCTCTGGAACGGACGCTGATGTTCCAGAGAGAGTCTGTGGAGGCTCAGCTGACTCGAGATTGACGGAGCAAGTTGAAGGCTGGTTTGCTTTTGCAGAACCTTTCGATTCTGATGCTGAAACCTTGACTGTTTCTGGTTGATGGGGGGTTTTTACCTCTTGAGGAAACGTAGGCCTTGGTTGCTGTC
This sequence comes from Fusarium protoensiforme, assembly GCA_011320165.1. Lineage (NCBI taxonomy): Eukaryota > Fungi > Ascomycota > Sordariomycetes > Hypocreales > Nectriaceae > Fusarium > Fusarium protoensiforme. The sequence continues at coordinate 90,367 of JAANQP010000027.1, forward strand.
GACTCGCCAGCTTCATCGAATGCCGCTGGGCATAGTGGAAGCGATGCCTTCGTCGGAGATTAGCATCAACAAGCCGTCTTTGAAGAGCTGTAAGCCCGCCATTGACTACGTCCTGCCACCATGTAGGGTGTTCCTCCTCGTCGACGAAATTGTGGCCTGGTGGGCATTGACTGATGAGGATAATGCATTGCAGATGCGTCCTCAAATCCTCCAGCTTGGAAGCATCAAAGGTCCTGTCAGCTTTAATCAGCCGAGACTTCCGTCCAGTCTGACGAACTGCAACGGCAACCAAGGCAAGATTGTCGATGATTGCGTCAACGCTTCGCTTCGACTCGTCCAGAAAGACCCCATCTTCGTTTTGCAGACATTCCTTGAGGTAGTCACGCAGTTGCACCAGTAACCCTTTCATTAGCGTGATTTCGCGTCCCTGAGGCTTGAATCTGGAGTCAAGAGAAGGTCCTTTCCCAGACATTGCTCCCACTCCATCAACCCAGAGGTTGAAATCCGCTCGCCGGTTCTCTACCCATTGCCCTTGTGAGAGGGTTCCTCTTTCAAGGCAATTGTCAAATAGACAAAGGCATTGATGTGCAAGCTCAGAGGCTGATTGCATCAGGGAAGTCATCTTCAGAGCCTCGTGTGCAAAGAAAACCGGCTGATGGGCTGCTGACAGCAGAATAGGCGATGAAGTGAGGGGAACGAAAGAAGCTGGGAAATCACACAGCGCCGCACCAACAGGGAAATACCGTCAGTTGCTTACGATATGCACGTATGATTGGATCAAAGATACTTCTATAGCCAATCATGCTAAATGTTTACGCCAAGCCTGCTGCAGGCCATGGGAGAGCTGAAGCGGCTCAGCCTGATCCATCTGAGCAGGCTGTCGAGCGGGGAATCTCTCCAGAAACAACAAACTGTCGAACCTCATCATGGATGATGAACGCATTGTCGACAACCTGGAAGCCTGTTGCTGGGGTATCAGCAAGGTGCTACAGAACATGTTGACGCGACCGCAGCCCTCCCGGCGAGCCGTTGGCAAGGAGAAAGGCCAACTACGCGATGAATGCACGGCTCTCAAAACCAAGCTTTCTCTCATTGCCATTCAGCTAGAGAAAACCCCGGAAGCCAGCTTTGACCCAGATATTCAAGATCAAGCCCTATACTTGTTGAAAATTCTTCGGAAAGTGTGCTTTGTAAGTTTGCTCTTTAACCTTGTGTTCTAGCTACCTCCTGGGAACCTGTGACTTAACAGAGCTCACCAAGGGATCGCCTTCCGGGCTATTGAGCCCACATCAGAACGACGAAGGGACTTTCGAGAAGGTTGTAGAGTTTGTCAATGACGAGACTTGCGAAGAGGCTCTATACGAGAGACTTTTCAAACTCATGGAAGAACCATATGTGCGAGAAGTCCTGAACGAACGATGTGAGAGGCTACTAGCAACGCTCCAGAGCGAAGAATCGGAACTCGTCATAAACAAGAAGGAACCAGAAGACCATTCTCGCTCACACCAGGCGCTTTTCTCGGCCCTTTGTGAATATACACTCTGCAAGTCCTGTCGTTTACCCCCGGGTAGCGGTACGTCAGGCTCATGGCATCTGGCAAGACTCTTTCTTGCGGGCTCTATCGTTGATGAGGATGACCTGGTTCATTTTGACGTCATCACATCTTCTACAAACAACGAGTGGTGGCAAGACCTTTGCATCAAGATACCACTGTATGTGCCCGCTTCGTCACAACTCAGACTTCTCGACTAACACATGATCAGCATGATAGGACGAAAGGTGGCCTTTGCGAGTGACAGTGGCTCAACAACTACTCCCTCTAACCCACCCCTAAATGGCTTCTGTCAAATCCTTCAGTGTAATGATGGCTGTCGCATCTCCCTTGAGCTACGAGATGGAGACCTGTTTCGAACAGATTCTCACGCTCCCAAACACAGAGCCTCCCCAGGAATGGGTATATCATTAGCGGATGTCCTGGAGCAGTACGAGCTGAGCGTCAGGCAGAAGCTCTCTCTCGCCCATTCGGTGGCCCTCGCGTTCTGGCAATACTACGAGTCACAGCTCATGCACCACGCATGGACGAGCCACACCGTTTGGCTCATGCCCGAGCCCGATCTCTTCGACGACTCGGAGCGTCTGCCGCTGAGGATCTACATTACGTTTTATCCAGAAGCCACCGAGTCTGCTTATGATGCCTCCGAGTTCATTATGAGGAATTCTCTCATCCACAGATGCCCTCGAATTCAATACCTCGCCCTCCTGCTTCTAGAAATTGGACTTGGCAGGTCATTCCGGGGCCGCCGTTTGGATACGCAAGTTCTACAGCTGAATTACTGCAATGCGGTAGCCTCAAAATACCTCCAGGAACTTAAGTCGACCACATGGGAGAACTTTATCCATAAGGACATCTTCACAGGTGCTATCGAGAAATGTCTCAAGCTGGATGGCTTGACGGGCAAGGATGGAAAAACGAACACCAAGGCCTGTCGTGACTCCCGAAGAAGGCTGATCCATGACATGATTGTGTCACCTCTCGAAAGGCTGAATCAGTCATTCCAAAGAAAGAATGCCCAGATTGACTACCTATCCGCCAGGCGACCTGTCCTGGTACCCGAGCCCAACGAAAGTCACCCGGCGAGGACGATCCAGCTGCCCTTAGACTCTTTACCAACGAAGAATCATGTCGATGATGACGCAGGGGATCAATACTCAAGGATACGTCCTGCTGACCGATGGGGGTTCGAAACGGCTATAATCTGTGCCCTAACGTTAGAGGCCGATGCTGTCGAAGCTATCTTCGACCATTTCTGGGAAGACGACGGGCTTTTCTACGGCAAAGCCCCCGGGGACCCAAACGCATATTCCCCCGGTGTCATAGGACGGCACAACGTTGTGCTTGCGTACATGTCAGGGATGGGCAAGTCTGCTGCTGCCAGCGTCGCCGCGTCTTGTCGAATGAGTTTTCCAAACATCAAACTTGCTATCCTCGTTGGCATCTGTGGTGCGGTACCTGTCATTCCCGGCACCACCGAAAGGGTAAATCTGGGCGATGTCATCGTGAGCGACGGTGTCGTCCAGTATGACTTTGGCCGGCAGCTCCCAGATCGGTTTGAGCGAAAAGACACCCTCCTCGACTCACTAGGAAGACCTAGCCCCGAAATTCGGTCAACTCTCAACAAACTTAAGGGCATCCGAGGATTGAGGGGCATGAAAAGAAACATGGCCCAATACCTTTGCAAGCTTGGCGAAGATAAATGCTTGGAGGCCAAGCATCCCTTTCCAGACGACACTGCACCAAAGCCCAACATACACTTTGGTCTCATTGCGTCAGGGGACACAGTGATGAAGTCGGCAGAACAGAGAGATGACATCGCGGGAAGAGAAAACACCATCGCTTTTGAGATGGAGGGTGCGGCGGTGTGGGAGACCTTTCCCTGTCTGGTGATCAAGGGGGCATGCGACTACGCAGATAGCCGCAAGACAAAAGCGTTTCAGCGGTACGCGGCAGCAACAGCAGCAGCATGCACAAAGGCATTTTTAAATAGCTGGAAGTCCTCAGAGAGAGGTGACCATGCACCATGACATCTCATGCGCGAGGAGTCTAGACTGTTTACAATTGCTTGAATCTAACATCACACAACTGCTAACGCCCCTTCTGTGACGAGCATTAGAGACGAGAGGTAGCCATACCTTTTGGTAGTGAACCCGGCCAACGTGGGCACCAGTGGACCTCGAGAAGGCTTGGCAAGGGATGAAGGGGGTCAGGTGACTGAGAATTCCGAAGTTGACCTCGGCAACTGCGCAGCAATCAACGGTGCAACTCAACATGTCGTTGAGGCTATTGAAGCTGAATGGCCAGTCGTTTTCTGACTCTGTGCACTCGTTCTCAATACAAGCTTAATTATCCATTAGCACGATGCGAGTCTGCGCTGCGCCTCCGGTTGGGGCTCAGCGGATGACATCTGACCATTGGAAATGGAAGTTCGGTTAGGTTGCCAAGCAAACAAAGCCCAATTGCGATTAACCAAGCAAGCCATGCAACAGATTTGGCTGAGAAGAAGTGTGGAACAACCTCCACCTACGTCAGTCTTACTGGACGCCCAGTTCGCCCCGAGTTTGCCTTGCAGCTAAAGCGTTTTCAACCTACTGTTCTGATTTCGATCCGTGGCGGAGCAAACCCTCCCTTTCAGTCTTCACTCTTCAATGGTTTCTCTGCAGCAGCAGTATTTAATCTCATCGATATCCCTGATCCCAACAGCTAATATCACTCTAAGTCAACCCCAGCCCGGCAATATCATTCTTTCCCTCGGTCCCCATTCACTAGAACTTTCCTCCCTAATCTTAAACACTCAAAAGCCATGAATCAATTCCTATACGCCTTGCAGCTTCTTGCTTTCCTATGCTTGTTCGGCCCCGCCGCAAGCTACCGAGGGGCTGCAAGAGTCAGCCAGGTCAAGATTCCAAACATGAGCAAGCCCCTGACCATCGCGGAGCAACAATGGGCCAACAGGGCCTGGCATGGCATCAACGAATTGGAGCCTTACCTGGCAGCTTCTGATGCCTTGCAGTGTTTCGGGAACTTCGCCCAACTCTTGGTTAACGGCGGCATAGCCGTGTGCAAAATGAACGGCCCGTATCGATTCACAACACACATCGACTTTGAGGACCCCAGCCTTGAGCCAAACAGGTATAAGAGGGGAGAGGAGAAGATCCCCGAGCTTGCATTCAAGTATAAGCTACTCCCCAAGGCCTTGAAGCCCATCATGGACGAAGATCCTCGGGCTTTAATGACTTTAATCGGTCGCACTCCCCTCCAAAAACGGATTGTTGCAAACAGACTGGGCAGAATGCTACATGGGGAGAATGCAATGAACGGTCAGAACTTCCCTTACAAGTCAGCAAAAATGACCGCCCCGAGTGGTTCGCCTTCCAAAAAAGCAGCCAAGGACACCAAAAACATTCAAAAGTGGTGGAAAAAGGCGCAACCCAAGTCTGCCAGGAAAGGCAGGATCTCATCCTTCGAGCGGAGAGCAGATTCAGATGACGAAGATGGCATAGGTCTTCTTGTGGCGTACATTATCAGGCAATCCTTTGGTGATCTGCTGGATTTCTTGGATGATGATCCTTCCTATGGGCTTGACCCCGATGAGGATGACATTCCAAGAAACTTCCTCTCCGACACAACGAAGTGGAAGAAGTACCCAGCAATCTTCAAGGGCGATGCATCTGTCCGCATTCAAGAAGCCGATTTTTACACTGCCCGGAAAATTTTGCATCCGAACAAGAATGATGAGGATTAAGGGGGACAACTATGGACAGCAAGGAATAGTGTTGATGCCAAGGAGTGGGTACCCGTGATGCTGGAATAGAGGCGCCAGTCAACCAGATAGAGTACAACATATGATGCAGTCTCAAGGCTCAAACTGCTTCTAAACTGCCCTTTTTTTTAATTCTTCTTTGCCTTGTGTCTCGCAATACTGCATTGGTCACCAGGTACCTTCAAAACGTTCTCCCAAGAGGAGCCAACCTCAATCTCAGCTGAAGATGCTTGATAACCTACATTTATTTATTTGCACCTCGTGTAGACGTCAGGTTTACGCGTTGTGCTCATAAATCAGTAGCTAGCAGAGCCAGATTTCCTGTTGGACACGTCACCCTCGGCCGTTCCTCGAGAAGGAGTGAAAGCCCCCTTTCGGCCGGCATGATTTGACGCGTGGGCCTAGACTTTCTGTTTGAGTAGATGTACCGAGTTCCCTATCTTGCAGCAAGCCTTTGATTGGAGGTGACGCGTCAACAGGTCGTGGATAGACGTGTGGTGGTTATTCACCAAAACCTTATGTGATGGCTTCTGTCCTAGGTATACAACGACCAACTTCACCTCATCAAGTATTATTTAGAGTTTAGACCCTCATTATTCACCCTCCTACTAGTTTACTATAGTTGTGAGCAATGCCGGCTTCTTGTCGAACATTAGATCACGCCATTGGGTTTCAAGCTGAGCCTGACGATGCATTCTTCAACAGTTGCAAGTGCACAACGATAGTATTCCGCTTAGCGACCAATCGCGTCATGCTTATTAACTTGAAATATGCATGTCCAGAGAGTTGGTATACCCATATTCAATACACGAAAGGGCGCTCACTAACTATTTTAGGCATCCTGCCTTTGGGCGTCATTGTCACCCAGCTTGGGCAGCCACAGAATCATAGCACAACCACAGAACCACCCCCAACAGGATTCTTCCTAAACAAGATCTTTCAAAGAGTGGGATGGTCCCCCCCAAAAAGACCTTCTGCATGAGGGAAGACCTTCTGTCACTGCCGAGCCGAGTTGTTCTAGAAGCCGCTGACTCCCGTCACCAGACCAGCCTCAAAAGTCTCTCAGGCGACTGCTTCCAAGTTTAGGTCGAACGACTTTTGTACGAATGGTTCGATCCGATAGGATGGTTGGGCGCAGGGATCCGGGCTCTTAACAAATGGAGTAGGGTAAAGAGAGATTGAGCCCTGCCAGATTTGTTATAGGGTTACTGCATCGAAATTCCAGAACAACATGCCGAGTACCGAGTATTGTCTGCAGGTGACGATGAGTTGTTCTCTTGGTTGTAGATGGCGTCACATGGCCTTTCTTATACCGAGGTCCGAATGCTTGCGCTGATGAAAGCTACTGACAACCCAAGGGCAATAGATGATGAAGAAGAAAACAAGAACCATACACGCAAGTATTCTCGGCTCTCATGTGTCTTTACAAACAAGATTTGTCTTGGCATTTGGCCATCCCTCGCTTGGTTGAAGCCATGCTGACTGCCCCATACTCCAATCACGTTTATTTTGATGGAGTACTTTAGGTTATGACATTTGTCAAGATACGGCCAAGTCAATGCTTTATCACTGAAAGTTGAATGGAAGCCAAAGGGCCGAATTCCTCTACAGATGGAGCACGACAAATTGTTTTAACATTGTCGAGGTTGCCGTGCAGACAGAATCACAGCAGTGACTTGCGTTGGTTGATTTATTGATTGATTGACTTCAAATTTGTAAAGGCGTTCCAGACATCAAATGCCTGAGACTTTCAAGGTCCGGGCTTGATTCAAAATCCCTGGCCAAGCGCATGATTTAGTTCTTGAGCCGTCACCAACCGGATCGCAACAGGTATTGCCTGGCCTATCAAACATCCTCTAACTGTTCAAAAGGGATAGATGACGTGGGCCGGTTGGTTCAAACCAATACAAGCCTTGATGAAACAGCAGACGTGGCTGAGCCAAGAGGTGGTCGGCTTGCCTATCTCGGGGCACCTCCCATTACTCCATGACATTACGGCGGGCGCCGTGCAGGTACCAACCTGTGGCGAGGCTCACCATCCCTGAGGCGCGACTCGCATCTCCACTTGGGACCGCCGGCGATAGTTGTCTAGTTGACACGACCTTGACCCCGACAAGTGGATATGCCGCCGGCCACCGCCGGCCAGTCCTGTGACGATCAGCAATGTGCGAAGCCGGGAGCGATATGCCCTATCAGACATCGTCGTTACCAAGAGCCGTCATTAGCGTCGGAAAGCTTCCTGATGTGCGGCTTTTTGAGGCTCTCCGAAAGGGGCAGCATGCAGTAGGCCTGGCAGACACAGGGCACCACATAAATTTCAGCCTCCCCTATGTTTTTCGGCGCCTTCAACTCCTCATCTCTAACCTAGGAAAACATCTGCTAAATGGCGCGCATCGGAAAGTACGTAAATACCACGCAATCAGCAGCTGACGGGGCGGATATGGAGGACGATTCAAATCGCGCCCGCCCCCGGAGTCCCCGGAGTGCCATCGCAACGGGCGAGTCCAGGGCACTCCACAAACTTCGTCAATCGTTTGCTAATAGCTTCTCGGGCGCCCGTCGGTGATTCGAGGCTTACGGGCCGACGACTCCAGCGCGGATGGGCCTTGCGGAGGTTTCAATGCCCATCACCAGATTTTTACGTACAACAACACGGGGCTCCTTATGGGGTGCCTCCCCTTCTCACCAACGTGGGGATCGTCTCCATTTCGACCGATGAGAGCTTGGGCCAAAATGATTCTGTTAAAAAGGGACTCGTCTAGTCGTTTTCCCCAGTGTCTTCTTTTGAAAATCGTGGAGTTCAAGCAGCTCGCTTCGTTCCTCTCCAGACTTTCCCCAGAATCACACCTCCCACTGCATCCATTCCTTCAACATGGACACGGCAAACATGATGATATCTCAGCAGCCGCCGGCGCTTTCAGCCACGGAAAAGAATCATGGTCTTGACGATGATAAGATTGCCCAGATCAACGACTCCTACGACCAAGCCCCCGGCACCATCACCGATTTTGAGAAGCAAAAGATCGCCGAGGGAGAGGCGCACTTCCATCGTCTCGGATGGAAGCGTCTGACCGTCATCCTCATGGTCGAGGCCATTGGCCTTGGTCTCTTCAGTCTCCCCGGTGCTTTTGCGACTCTCGGTGTCGTAGCAGGAACCTTCTGCTGCGTTACGCTGGGTCTAATTGCCATCTACACTGGATACATCATTGGCAAAGTCAAGGTGGTTTATCCCTCTATTGGCCACTATGGCGACATTGGTGGCCTCTTGATGGGCCGCTTCGGAGAAGAGCTTTTCGGCGGCATGTACGTGCTGCAGCTGATTCTCATGACTTCATCCTACGTCCTCACAGGCACCATCGCTCTCAATGTTCTCAGCGACAAGGGAACATGTGGGGTTGTCTTTGGAATCGTCACTGCGATCCTCCTGTTTGTTCTGGCCATCCCACCCTCATTTACTGAAGCCGCTATTCTGGGCTACATCGACATCGTGTCTGTCATGTCCGCCATCCTCATCGCCGTCATCGCCTCGGGCGTCCAAGCATCTGGCGCCCCTGGTGGTCTGGCCGCCGTCAGCTGGTCAGCGTGGCCAGCTCCGGGCTGCACCTTCAAGGACGCCATGGTGGCCATCTGCAACATGATTTTCGCCTACAGCTTCTCCATGTTCATGACTCCATTCCAGTCCGAGATGCACACCCCGTCAGACTACATGAAGTCAGTCTGGGTTCTTGGAATCGTCGAAATGGTCATCTACACCGTTACAGGCGTTCTCATCTACACCTTTATCGGCGTTGATGTTCAGAGCCCGGCTCTTCTCTCGCTCGACGGTGTCATGCCCAAGGTGGCCTTTGGCGTTGCGCTCCCCGTCATCTTTGTGTCCGGCGCCATCGGCAACACGGTCACTGCTCGTTATGTTCATATCCGACTCTACAAGAACTCCATCATCCGATTCATCAACACTCCCAAGGGCTGGATCACCTGGATTGCCGTCTTGGCCGCTATCACGGCGCTCTCGTGGGTTCTCGGCGAGGCCATCCCCTTCTTCTCGGATCTCCTCTCGCTCATTTCCGCCCTCTTCGTGTCTGGCTTTATTCTCTACTTCCCCCCCATTATGTGGTACAAGCTTCTCCTCAAGGGCAAGTGGTACGACAGAGAAAATATCCTCCACGCCATCTGTTGCGTGCTGGCCTTCCTTTTCGGTCTTCTCGTCCTCTTCGGAGGAACGTACGCCACCATCAAGGATATCGTAAGTCTTTCAAAACCTGATTTTACCTGGTGTAAATTCAAACTGACCCTTGGAATAGCAACACCATTACAAGATTGGTGCTTTCCGGACTCCATTCTCCTGCACAGAGTGAGCTGCGGGACATGAGCTTCGAGTCCCCTCCTCTGCTGGTTTCCGGAGCTGTTTGATGGATTTGTAAGATGTGGCAGTGTATATATGAATAGATGGCCAGTGTACAAGATTTGAAGCGTTATTCTCAGCCCAAGCGCATCCTTTCCTTTTATTGTTGAGTGCATGGGACAGATGTGGGCACCGACAGGGAGACGAGGACCCCTGTTACAACAACACCCGCTGATAGCCGGCGATGCCAAGAAATGAGACTATAGCCATGGATGTCAGTAGCGAAACAAGTTAGATTTGAATGACTGATCAAAACCCCCATGTCTGGAGAGTGGGTAACCTCCCGGCGGCCATGTGGTGAGCCGCCGGCAAAGCAACGAGAGAGATGACAGCTGAATCGCCACAAGTGGACACACTTCTCCTTCTTCTCCTCGATCCAAGAGAGGTCCACCTGAAACTGGGGGAGATTCTTGAATGAGCGGAGAGAATGGGGTTGCTGCCTTTTCCCCGTGGCTTTCCGTTCCCCCATGTTTGCTCGTCTGCGGAGGATTCTCCCTTGATTCAAGATGAGATGAAAATGGCATTCATGTCTCAAGAGAGCCTCCAACAGTTCATGCAAGATCCTGCGTAGTGACGTGCAGATACTTGGATCTTGGGAATCATCCCACACTCCACAAAGAGCGAGATGAGAGATTGATAGACGCCGAAAAAGAAAAGAACATGCACATTTGTTCTCACCGCTGATTCATCTCGGATACTACATGTCACATTACGCGAGATATAGGGCCAAAAATGACGATATCGTTCTGGATTGACGAAAGACGCTTAGAGAAGCACCCAATTGTCAGATCAGAGTACTCTTTTGTATTGATCTTCCCTACTGATGCAAACTCCCTATACCTATTTGCAGAATTCAGCAGCAACGTTCGTCAAGCCCTCAGCCACCTTCTTTATAGAATCCACATCCGCCCATTCCTCCTTAGCATGAAGACCCTCACCCTTCGGACCCCAAAGCAAGGGCACAATTCCTTCTTGAGACAAGAGAGCGCAGTCGGTCCAGTAAGGAGCCCCAGTTACAGTAGCGTTCTTTCCTATAACCTTGCCTGCGATATCGGCCACGAGCTTTGTGAAAGGGTGGTCCAGCGGAGTCGAGTGAGCGGGACGGCTGAACTTGACCTTCAGGTCGGCCTTGAAACTAGGGACCTCGCTGGCTACCTTGGCCATAACCTTTCGGATCTCTCGCTCCACAGTCTCGGGCGTCTCTCCATCCACGGTTCGACGCTCCATTGTGATGGTGCATCGTGCAGGGTAAGAAGACGACTCCTCGCCTCCGCTGATGATGGAAGCATGAACCGTGCCAGTTCCCACGGTTGGATCAGCGGGACCCTCTTGAAGCCATTTCGCGTATCTCCCAAACTCTGCTAAGAAATACCCAGCGTTCACGATAGCGTCGATACCGAGATCAGCCCTGGAGCCGTGTGCCGCAAGACCATGGACTGTAAGCTCCAGCTCGACAAAGCCCTTGTGGGCATGGATGATATCGAGGTCTGTTGGTTCTGATACAATGGCAGCATCAGCCCGCCAGCCTGCGCGCAGAACATCTTCAGTTCCGATACTGGCAGCCTCTTCGTCAGCAACGCCGGTGAAGATGACATCTCCTCGAAGCCCGAGCTTCTTGGCCTTGGCGAGGGCAACCATTGCAGCTGCGACGCCAGACTTCATGTCAGCCGCTCCACGGCCATAAAGCTTGCCATCGACAATCTTTCCGCTAAGAGGATCGTCATCATAGCCCATCAGAGTAACCGTGTCGATGTGCCCGTTCAACATCAGACTCTTGCCGCCGCCAGAACCACGCGCGACGCCAACAACCGACGGACGACCCTTGGTGTACTCGATCCAGTGGGATTCCAGATCTCGGTGTTCCAACCAAGCTGTGACGTAGCGAGCGATGGCTACTTCGCCAGGACCAGGCACGGAGCCAAGAGATGGGCTTGCCGAGTTGATCTGAACCAGGGTCTGAGTGAGTGCGACGGGATCATCACCGGAGACGTCGCGGGGAATGCCATAGTCTCTGTTACGCTCTGTGCAGAAGAGAACGACGACAGACTTGTCATCTAGACCAAGTGTTTGCTTGTCGGAGGGCGTGAGTCTGCGGAGGGCAGCGAGTGAAGCAGCGCCACATGGTCCAGCCTCAATACCCTGAGATTGAAGATAGAGAGCGGCTTGATGCGACTCAAAGTCCGAAACTGTGACACTCGCATCCACACCATCCTTCAACAGGTCCCAAGCAATAGTCGATGGAACTCCACAGTTGAGGCCAGCCATTATGGTGCCAGATGTTGGGATCGTGGTGAATTCTCCTCGCTCAAGGCTCTTCCATAGGCAAGCCGCTGTGTCTGGCTCGACGGTAACAACTGAGGTCGAAGTACCTTGTCTCTTGAAGTGAGAGGTGACAGCTTGAGCAAAGGAGCCAACACCGACGGGAGCGAAGACAAAGTCAGCAGTGGAGGAGCCTAGCTGCTTGTCTACCTCGCGCATCATGGTGAGATAACCATCAACGATCCACTGTGTCTGCGTTAGAACTTTAATGCCTTGATTGAAGGGCAAGAACTGACCTGAGGGACATCTTGGTAGTCACCGAAAGCATGGTCTTGGACCAAGATACCTTTATCGTGCTTAGAGGCCGCCTCAACCTCCAAGACGGCATCGTCATAGCTTCCCTTGCTGATGACAACAGTAGCACCCTCCGACTGAATCAGTTTGACTGTGGATGGATGCATAGTCGAGGGAACATGAATCTCTGCACCAATTCCAAAGATGGCACCCATCCTCGCCACTGCACGACCATGGTTGCCCTCGGTAGCAGCGTACAGTACTAGATGATGCGAAGCTGCAGCCTTTCGCACAGTCTCAATATCAGAGTCAAGAGGCAGTCCCAACTTCTGTGTGATTGAACGGAACGCGCCCCACGAGGCGCCGAGAATCTTGAAGGCGGGCAGGCCGAAGCGGTTTGTCTCGTCCTTGACGTGAACAGCAGCGACACCAATCTCCTTGGCGACGCCCTCCAGACTGACCAGCGGTGTTGGTTGATAGTTGGGGAGGCTCTGGTGGAAGCGATCAATGACGTTGGGTGAGGAGGGGGCGGGGGAGGTCCATGATTTTGCCTTGGGGTTGAAGTGGACAGGGCGACGAGCTGTGGCCATTTTGAGGAAGATGTGAACGATCCGATGAAGGTATAGGATGGTGAAAGGGTTCGCGACAACAGGGAACCAAGACTGGTCTGTCTAGTTCCGGTGGTGGGTGTGAAGCTACCAAGGAAGGACCGGAGCACAGCTCAGTTCTCAATCCAACGATCAAAGTCAAGATTCTGTCTTGACCGTCAGAGGGGATTTGGGAGATATTTATACTTCAAATATCTTCAGAGGGGGCATTCAGAGATGTATGTCGTGGCTGGGCGATGCGCCTTCTGCGTACATAGGTAGGGTTTGCCTTTGTCAAGTTGTAGGTGACGAGCAAGATCCACAGCAGATGATGCCCCGCAGATGAGAAATCGGCCTCGGCACCATCTTATCGCTACTCGCATATTCGCCAAGGGCATCAGATGTCCCAACAAGACAACCAACTATCGGGACTTGACACGACTCGGTTAGTTAGAGTAAACAATAGTTCAGGGGTTTGACTGTCAAGATGTACATGCAACACAAACGATTATCCTCTCAGCGGTATAAGGACGCCTGCCGCCCGTTCTTGTCAATGTCCAGATCTTCCCGCTTCTCTATAGAGCTAATACTACAACTATCGTTCTAGTAATATTACCAGGAGATCTCAAGTCCTTAAACTTGGAGAATAAACCCAATGTCCAAGACAGAACAATCTCCTCTAAATAGCGCCCCTGTCGGATATGGCAACGAGCCGGACAGTGCGACTTGGCACTCGTGGACATACCCCTTGAGGATTCTTCCATCCAATGTAACTCTTTACTACGTAGTAGATGCTCGACGTCAAAGTTGGCTCCCTCCCTCCCGTGCTGCCAAGAAAAGCCCGATGCAAGGGAATGTAATCTGGAACAAGTTCTATTGATTTCTCTGTCCTCAACTAATGCAATGCGCCCCAATAGTGCCGCGAGCTGAGCGGAAAACCCTCACGAGGCCGCAGCCACTGGGGAAATCTGACCACTAAAAATGCTTTAAGCGATATCCATACCAATCATACATGCTCTAATAAGCCAACTTCTCAGCCCAAGGGGCCTGGATCACAGTGTGCAGCGGGTCACAAATGGCGGCCGGCCAAGGCAGATTTCCCCAAAAATTAAGCTTAATACAAGAGTGCCCGCCCATTCATCCCTTTGCAGCTCAACTCGATCACTTTCTTTTCACACATCTACCTATTCAAAGACTCTCATTTTAGAAAGGACTTCCGACTACACTGGCCGCTTTTCTATCCTGCCCACGCCAATCAACCGCCGTCCAACATCGTCCTCACACTCTCGACATGGCTCCTCCAAACATGGGCCCCTTCGAGCGTGGCCAAAGATATACTGGTTTGACAAAACAAGCGCAGCTGTTCTATGAGCAACACAGGAAGGATGCCCAGTCATGCGAAGAGAGTGCAAAGACGCTTTTTGAGGCCGTGACAGCCATCGCCGCTGCTCAGGGCACAACCTGGGACCAAGTCCTTGGCTTGCCTGATGATTTCACCCATGTGGTGTTTGATGGAGGTTTCGAGTACCATGGGCCCCAAACTGTCGGCAAATCTCTCTCCTATGCACAATGGTTTTTCCTGTGCTCACTCGTGGGACTTGGCAGTGCGTACGCCGGAGCGTCGTCACTCTTTTACTACGTTGGTGCCACCTTGTGTCTGGAGCCTCGTAGCCATCCTATTTACGCTCGAATGCGCCTCGGTTCTTGCTTTCGCCTTGCGAGAACACCAGAATCTCCTTTCTTGTACACTCGTCTTCTTCCATGGGCTCGACTAGGCCACTTCTTCCAAGGCAAAGGATGCTGCACTGTCATCATGGTTGGAATGGAGCTGTTCGATGGCGACCTCGCCTACCAAGACTCTACGAAACCCATTCACGACGTGGCACCCTTGCGATTGAACGCATGCGCGCACTCAACCATCATGAAAGTCATTTCGAACAGCATCTCCAAGCTTGCAACCAAGGCTGCAAAGCACGCAGAGGATCCCCAGACCGCCTTGTCGTTTGACATCCCCAAGGAGTTCAACACCGTCGCCGAGTCGTTGGTTGCAGCATACGACAAAGTTCCCGATGAAGCCTTGGAAAGAGTGGGAGATTATGACAGGATCTACCAGAAAAAGTATTTGGGCCAAGATCCTGATCTCAGCAACTTTGTTTTCGAGTTAAAGAAAGCGGCACCTACGAATATCATTCGGCTCGACATGT
Organism: Fusarium protoensiforme; assembly: GCA_011320165.1. Taxonomy (NCBI): domain Eukaryota; kingdom Fungi; phylum Ascomycota; class Sordariomycetes; order Hypocreales; family Nectriaceae; genus Fusarium; species Fusarium protoensiforme. The sequence continues at coordinate 105,431 of JAANQP010000027.1, forward strand.
CCCACGGTTTCGCTGTAAACTCGCTTCGGGCCGAGACGGGGGCTTACGACGGTGCGTCGTACGGAAAGCTCAACTATGGCGGTACCGAGGAGAAGATCTTCCTAGAGGCCGATGAGCTAATAACAGGGGCGACATGGAACACGGGGATGCTAGCGGAGGATACAAGGACGAAACTCGTCTTCAATTTGATCATCACCACCACAAAGAGAACCCTTGGGCCATTTGGCGCCGGCGGCAACGAGATCAGAGAGGATGGCGTGGAACAGCAATCTTTTCAGGTTCCCGACAAGATGAAGGTCTGTGGCATGGTCGACATGGCAAGCAAATTCATCGAGCACCGGGGTGACGTTGTCATGGAAGATGGGCCATACATTGCCCAGTTGCGGTTCCTTATCGCTCCAGCCAACTGACATGTCGGACTCTAGGAGGAAACGCATGGTGCATCATGAGGGCTCTATAGAGCATATTTCTAATGCCGGATGTTTTTTTTACTGCAAAAATGCTGCTAGGTAGTTCTGTATTACCTCTGTACTGTTCGAAGTGATAGGCGTGCAATAATACCGTATTTACATATCATCTATCCCGCCAAAGACCTCTACACTCTCCCTCTCTATCCTCCAATAGCCTTGATTACACGAGCTACAGCCAGACTATACCGACTATCTAATAGCCCCAGATAAGTCACCATATGGCCCACGTAGTTATCACTGGTCAGACGGGAGACTTTAAGGGCCAGTTGAACATGTGCTTACTGGAAGCTCAAATCTTCCCACTTAGCACCTATAGTGCTCAAGAGTTCCCCGTCCATAATCCCGTGGACATAGGCCTCTCCCACAACATAGTAATACTCAGAGTCGCCTGCATTCTTTTTCCGAACAATGAATGGTACACGCCCGCCAGAAAAAAGAACTACTACATCACCAAGCAAAGTAGAGGGGGATGCTAGGCCTATATACCCAGCCTTTATAACGAAGAGCCTTCTAGACCATGATATATGGTGCATAGTGCTCTCAAAACGCCCTTCATTTTCTTCTTGAGGTTCGTTTAGAGGAAGAGTATTCTGCAGCGCGCCAAGTATTGAGTCGATGCCAGGGGTCAAACTCGAAGCCTCGCCTTCTTCCCTCGTAGTTGCCTGAGAGCTCGTAAAGTATTGCGAGAGTTCCTCCCGCGATTGTGATGCATATTTAGCAAAATGATTAATCCACTCCTGGGACACTGGATACTCGTGTGTCCCTAGGCCGATGTTTCCTATCAGTGTGCGCCAGAATGCGTCAACCATGGTACCAGATTCGCCATCAACGGACGGATATCGTGCCCCAAAGTCCAGTATGCTCCCCCAATTCTCCAATCTAAGCTGGCCTGCTTGGTCTGCCAAGGGGGCAATTCTTTCTATCTTGTCGAATCTGTAGGACGATAGCACCAGGGTGTTTGGTTTGGCTGGTGAATATTGAAGACCGACCTGCCGTCCTGATGCAGCACCATACAGGGTCAAGTTGCCACTCCTGGGTGGCATGCAGAGGATAGAAACAACCTGGTGAACGCTATAGTCTGGGACCCAACTCGGGAGTTGACGGAAATGACGAAATCTTGCATCCTCGATACCGGAAAGAACATCAAGGGAGCCCTGGCTGATAAGGTGAAGAGTAACATCTCGGAAGACCTCAACCACCGACTTTCGATAGTCCGGCCGGAGCAGAGGCGGCAGAGGCGCAGAACTCCGGCTCTCGGCCAAGTTCATCAAGGCAAATATCTTGTCGACTGGCATCGTAGCCTTGAACCGCCGGGTCGATGCGAGCAAGAGGTCCAGGCTCTGATGCTCTCCTTCCTGATGCCGCACGCGGCAGTTCATCATGCCCGTCAGAAATCCTGCGGCACCCGACACGTGGTACTCATCATGAAGAGTTTTGATCCAGGAGCTTTCGACGAGGAATGTGGCAGCTCTTCCGAGAACATCAAAGGGTAGCATCAACAACCCGCAGAAGATAGAGGCGCTCCGGGAGACGGCGATTTCCTGGATGATCCAGGCGCGTTCGAATGCTGACCGGGAAATGAAATGCATGAGAGCACCCCATGGCGGAGAGGGATAGACAGGTAAACCAACGGCGTACGTGTAGATGGGTTAAGCAGCGCGTCAATACCAGGGCGCTGATGACCCGAAGCCAAGTGAGACGTCTCCAGACGATTCAGCGACACCAGCATATCCATGACCCCCTCTGCGTGTTGGTCTGACTCACCGATCCAGAAAAGATCCATAGAGGCGCGCTCGTATATTGCACACATTTGCCCGATCTGCTGGACACGCTCATCCTGGTCGTCTTGGTTGATGCAGATCTGATCAATCCAGATGATGCGCTCGCCGGCTGTGTGGCGGTAGTTTTGGAGGAAGTTCCAGAGATTAAGGCTGATATTCAGGTACATATCATTGATCAATACGGGCCGTGATGTCTTGGGCAGACTCTCTTCATGCCATGTATAAGATAACGCAATGTATCTCGGAGTGTCCTTTGCAGCAAGGTCTGCATCAAACATGCTGCATCGCAGGATGTCTTGACCGCTGTATGATAGGATCTTGAGCAAGCGAAAGCTTGTGGTGTTTGGCAGACGACGATATTCCAACCTTGGCGTGGCTTGTGGTACCTCAAGAGCCTGAGGGTCTAGGCTCGGGAAGATTTCTGAGGCGCTTACGGGCTCGCTGTTAGAAGCACGCTGGCCTGCAATGGTGATGACAGTGTTTGGTTGAGGACTCATAGTGACCAGAAGGGTCACGAGGCTGCGCTGTCTGGCCGCAGCGATACCAGTTGCTGGTCGAGTTGAAGAGCTGAGCTGAGGTGGATGAAGATAAGCGCTGGCTCACGAGTCACAAGGCATCGGGAGGCAGGGCAGAACTACCGGAAGATAGCAAGTCCGAAAGACTCTTGCATGGGCATCAGCCTCACTCTCACTCTGTGAGGCGTTGAAGCTGTTGGACAGACAGACAATTGAGACGTCCCACTCCAGACACACTCCTGAGGCTTGTGTCGTCCAATTCAATCATCAAATCATTAAGATCATTCATTAGATCATTCATTAATGGGCCCTCATTCCTAGGTAAGTAATGAGATGCAATGCGAGTCTTGATAACAGCAAGCCTGGGGCACAGGGTTAAAGCGACTCTCACCGCCAACGCTACAGTGGAGGTCATCGCACCAATATCAACCAAAGTGACGACAACATTCACCGTTTCCCGACTAGAAACAATGCTACAACAAGTAGGCTTTCCATTTCTTTTTGTGATTAATTATGATCCTTTTCCAGCCAACTATGCCAATCAGCGCTTAAAGAAAAAGCCACTGTGCTAATTGACATGATTCCTCGCGTTCACCAGCGCGCCCTCCAAGAACGTTCCATTTTTTCCAGCGCGCCCGAAAATCGCAGCTTGAGTCAAGACTCACTCACACGACAAAGGAAACAAAAAGATAAAATGAATCAACATTTTATACCAAATTATTGCCTCCAATGCGAACAATGGAAGGTCATCAAGGCTGCAACAGCCCGTGCGTGTCTATCGGCTGGTTCTCTGAGTCTTCCCTTTCCGTCTAGGCCGTCCGTCTTGACTCGTACAGAGTGACTAAGCCCAAAACTCCAACCATTCTCGTCTCGTGACGTTATCACCAAACTCCGCTTTCTCATCGTCGACTCGTTTCTCACAACAGATTTACCCTACGGCTGGGCCACTCAATGCGACAATGGAGCTTTCACTAGATGACCTCTTGTATTCGGGTGCCGACAACACCGAGCTGGCCATCCCCTACGACGACGTCGATGACCTTGCCCCTCAATCACGCAGCTCCTCAAACTCACTCGCAGGCGCCAACAGCCATGTCGACGCACTCTCACACACCTCCAACCCGAGCAGCGGGCTCGATCTGCCGAGTCCTGGCTTTCCGAATGTCCAGATCGACTGGCACGCCGACTTTCAGCAAGCGAGAGCCGCGACCGGTCCTCCCGCCGATGACTTTTCATTTCTTCATCAGCCCGCCCTTGACTGGGGTAATCCACCACCTCTACCGACCAGCAATGACCCCATCAAGACGCCAATGACTGCTATCGATGAGTTCTTCATCAAGAATGGCGCTTCTCGCCCTCCTGCGCCGTGCACAAACTGTCGCAGACGGCGTCTCCAGTGCCTCATCCTCCACACCACCGTCGACAATCCCAACCCTACCAAGTCGTGCTCCAGTTGCGTGGCTCTATTCCGTGAGTGCAGTCTCTCGGGGCGCCAGAAGCGAGAACCCTCTGCCTTTGAGACGTCTGAACCCGTCATTGGTCATCTTCATGGAGTGAGTGAGGATAGCGTTCTAGGTGTACCTCCAACAGTCCAGGAAGGCCAAGGTAGCCAGTCACAGCCTCAAGAGCTTTCGCTTGCTACATTGTCTGGTAAAAGGGCCAATACACGATCTGTACGGAAGACGCGAGTGTTGAGAAACTGGTTCATCTCTCACATTGACCATCCCTATCCATCCGAGGAAGAAAAGGTCAGCCTTGCTCAGCAATCTGGACTGAGCCGGAGCCAAGTAGTCAACTGGTTCGCCAACACAAGACGTCGACACCGATTATCATCAGCATACTCTACATCTCCAGGCCGTGGCCGCCAAGGATTTGCACCGGGATCACCCATGCCTCACTACCTCCGCAAGAACATGTCGCCTATGGATCGCTGGCGCAACTCGCCTCCTGAAGAGGAAGGGGTCTCTCCATCCGCCATTCAGAACGCTCTCTCTGCCCAGTCCAGCGCTCACAGCTCATTCGAGGGCTATGACCTGGGGATATTCGATGTTCCCGATTCGTCTGTGAGCAACGACTCGCTCTGGCAATCCGCCTTTCAAGATGTTTCATCAAACTCAGCATCTTCGTGTTACTCGATTCGTTCAAGGGAAAACCCTTTTCTGTCTCACTCCGCAAACAGCTCGGCGGGCGAAGGCCCTTCCATGTCACAACCTACATTGTCGAGGTCAAAAAGCAAGAAGTTTGTGGGTTTCCAGTGCACCTTTTGTCGACAGAGCTTCAAGAAAAAGTACGATTGGGTCCGGCATGAGAGATCCATTCATCTTCCCGGTCTTGACGCGTGGATCTGTTCTCTCCCTGTGTCTCCAGACCAGTCGTTCCTCGTCTGGCGCGTCAACGAGAGCAGCCCCCAATGCCTCTTTTGCGGCGATGACTCACCAAGCGACGAACACATCCAGGCCCATGAATTCGACACCTGCGCCGAGAGACCAGTCTCGGAGCGCAAGTTTACGCGCAAAGACCACCTCTGGCAGCATCTGCACAAGTTCCACGGCTGCCGCAAGTGGGACGGGTGGAAGCCGGACCTGAGCCTCCTCCAGCACCGCCAAGATGCGATCCGGAGCAAGTGCGGCTTCTGCCAGGTGATGATGGACAGCTGGGAGGAGCGGGCGGATCACCTGGCGGCGCACTTCCGGTCAGGGCTGACGATGGAGCACTGGGTCGGCGGGTCAGGGATACATGATCCCGGGGATATGGGTATCGACGAGCGGCTTGTGACGTGACCGAGGAGGTCCCCAAGTGGGTATGGAGTCGGCATGTTGACCGGCCGTGACTCTGGGGTTGGACGTGGACTAGGGTCGGGAATAGCGAGTGACCAAGTAATGTCCAGACCCTGCAGCCTAGACACGTGCGGATCCTCCCCTCCAGCTGTCAGCTGCCGAACCTCCACTTTGTCTAGCTCAACGGCCCCTTGGCATTGATAGTGTAAGAAGGTCTCCAGACGTAGCCTCAGAGTGCAATGGCAAGAGAAAGACAAAGCCTCCAACTTGGCCCAAGAAAACCGCAGCTGAAAAAAACTTCAACACAGGAGTCATCATCCTTGTCCGAGTGGGGAGTCATGAAGTTGCATCACAATACGGACATGTGAATCCGGAGTTCGGGCTCGGCCTCTAACAAAACCCCCCCACACCCCCGGTCAACTGACTTGTCAACCTCAGCCATCCATGCAAAGGCTCGAGGCCCAGAACCAGAAGATTCCTGTTTATTCCCCCCCGTCTCCCCGGGAGGATTACCTCTTTGGCTGGATCGGGAAACGTCGCACCGCCTGCGGGGTTTTTTTATTAATGGCGTTTGGGTTTTTTCTTTCGTCTTTAGTTCTCTTTCTTTCTCTCTCTCCTCGGCATTCTTTCCTTTCCTTCATTCTTACTCACATCTCTCTACTGTTTCTCCTTGCGTGTCTAGGCTGTCAACATCAATCATTCTTCACTTCAACAACAAGACCAATCCTCTCAACAGTCAACATGATCATCACTCGCGCTCTGTCCGTCACCAACTTTGTCGTCGCCAGCTCGGCGCTCAGCTTCCAGGTGGGTGTGCTGTACCCGTGGCACAAGCAACTGGACGACGACTTCGAGGCCCTCAAGAGGGAGCACATGCGCGTCCTCACGGCCGTCGAGTCCAAGGTCGAGCAAGGCCAGGACTCTCCTGCCTTTGTCGATGAGAGCCGCCGCAGCATCCGTGGCATGCTGGGCAACCTGGCTGCCTGGAAGGCTTGAGCGAAAAAAATGAGAGGCCGCCGACTTCGGGGTTTGGGCGTCAGCACCCCTTAAAACAACAACAACAACAAAACATCAACAACACCCAAACCTCCTCCTCTTCCTCCTCCTCCTCCCCAAACTACACCTTGGCGATCGATGACAATACAATAGCGATGGAAACATCAATCACCTTACATCGCTCGGGCATCTTTTGCCACTCTCTCACGACTCTCAAATCAACATTCTTGCGCATCCGGAGTTTCTCGGCGTTTTGCTTCGGCCCGAGTGGGGCCGGTCCACGGTCTCGACCCGGGTGATCACGTGCACCCCCCGAGCGCCACCACGGTTTCTCCCGACTGCCGGACCATCATCACCGAGGGGCCTCGGCACGGGATCAAATCAGGGGGGTACACATAAACATTATTTTTTTGGCTCATGATACACACACACACACACACAACATACAGAAAGGAATACTGCATCTTGACATTTTTGTTCCTGTTTAGACAGCCTAGACATCAAGTCGTATAACAGTTAGAATAAGATTTGCCTAAGACAATCATCCGTTCCCACACCTCGTGATGTCGCCAATGTCTGGAGTGCATGATCTATTTGCCACCGCGTGCTCGCTTGGGTTGGATTCAAGGACAAATGGATCCGTTGGGCCGTGTTGCAGCGCCAAATGCTACGTAATCGCGACCGGGAACAGCATCCTTGCGGTCGGGAATAGGGTAGCCCTGCAGGCCATCAGCCAGTAACACAACGGAGAGGCAACTTTGTTTGCAACCCCGAAAAGGCTCAGATACATGCAAGATAACCTTAAAACTATATGATATGTGTGTGCTTGATAGTTATTTCTTACATTTACCTCTTGTGCTTGTGCGGTTGAAGTAGCACGCGCTGGCGGTACCTGTTTGCGATGTTTCTCATGCTGAGAACAAGCCTGTCAGGGTTATCCACCGAAAGCATGAATATACACACTCAAATCGCAGCCAGGTTATTGTTGATGTGGTGGTCTCATGGCGCAAAGAGTCTGATAGAATACACACATAGTTGTTGCACCTCCTGAGAGCAGTAATAATAGTTAGGAAATTCCTAGAGTTGCAACCACTCTAGCCCGTCTTGGAACTTGCTTGATTCTGTAAGATTATTCTTTATTGCCCCTCTAACCGCCCTAGTCTAGACCACCCGGGCGGTAGAGTTGAAAGTGCAGTCACATGGGTATTTATACATATGAGTACTCGTCGTTTTGAATGGGCTGCATAGCAACCTAGTAGCCTTATCATTTCAACTTTTTTCACACTGAGTCATAGAGAGTAATAGGAGTAATATCGAGGAACATAGTCGAATAGATATCCATGGGTCGGTCTACAAGTAGGCAAACCACACCACAAGGTAGTCATTTCCTTGCAGGAGTGTGGTTTTAAGGGACATGGTTTCAACTAGTGATCTCGACCGCTGCCATGCCATGTTCGTTCAATATTCAAGAAAATATGTTCAATTGCAAGTTCATCTTTTCCTTTGCGCATGGCTACTTCCACAGGATGCATTTTAGAACTACCACACATACTTCGCCGCACAGAATAGTGTCGAGTCAAGTTGGCCAGGTTCGAGATTATCTTTTGCACATTTCCCATGCAGTCAAGTCGCAAGTGTGACGAACTTTGCTTAATTAGAAATTAAATCTTCTGTCATCTTTACCACCCCTTCACCTTGGCTGCCTGTCAAGAGTAGGCCTGGTTCAGCACTGGGCTTACTGCTCACCACACACACGCGTGAGGCTGGTGTCGTCCAGGGCAACAAGGACGGTCTCGAAATCGCCTTCGCAGCTGACACTGAACACGACCTCGACGTCGGTGGCGTCCTCACTCTCGCTGGGCGTGCTCCAGAGGGCCTCTCCTCGCTGCCAGCCGATTGGGCCGTTGTCGCTGACCTCGGGGCCCTGCGCGAGCTGTTGGCCGTTGATGCTTGGGTTGACAGTGCAGACAAAAGATGCTGCGTTGACGGCGCTATAGTTTATCACGTAGTACTGGAGTCGGTAGGTGTGAGGGCTGACACGGGAGATGGTCTGGCGGAACTGCTTGGGGCTATCCATCTGCTGGAGAGTGGCGATGCTGATTGGGGTATTAGTCTGTGTGTCAATGAGTGCTGGACAGAGATGACATACACGCCGTAGGGCTGGGAACGGGTGTTCTCGTCACTGAGTCGGGTTCCTTGGCCAAAGACCCAAGAGGTTTCGTCTTGGTCATCGTCGAAGCTGGGGTTGGCAAGGATCTGGGTCTCGACACAGGCCTCAGCGGAAGAGGTTGTAGCGGTGGTGCTTGTGACGGTTGAGGACTCTTGGGTGGAGGTAGAGACCTCGGTGATGGTTGTCGAGGTCTCGATGCTGACGGTAGAGGACTCGGTAACCGTGGAGGACTCGACACTGATGGTGCTGGAAGTCTCAGTGGCGGTGGAGGATCCCACACTGACGGTCGAGGATGCCTCCGTGGTGGTGGTAGCCAGGGTTGTCGATCCTGAGGGTCGGCAAACGGCAGCGTTGGCACCGAGGGCACCAAAGGCCGCGAGGAGGGCGACAAAGTGACGAGCCATTGCGAATGGAATATTAATTAACGAGTGACAGATAGCAAAAGCTACAGAAGATCAAGCGAGAGACAACGAGCGAATGCTTGTCAAGACGAGAAGGGGGTATCTCTGATTCTTATGGATACCCACCTACGAGATCAAAAAGTTAGTGTTGTTGGTTGTTCGCAATCTCTGGATACAGGACTAATCACTTCCGGGCAAGCCGCTGCCGCTGGAGACCCGTATTTGCTTGTTAGCGCGCAGCAGAAGCCAATATTTCTCCAAACTATCGACTTTAGCTCAAATAGCTTCCAGGCACGCGACGAATGAGTGATGTTGCCGAGAAGTGACGGGCGCCTCCGATGCAAGGTCGAGGGGAGCCGTTGAGAAACGTTTGTGGCTGCTGGCCAAGACGATTGCGCGTCTTCAGGGAATAATGAGCCGACACAGAGGAGAATAGAGAATTGATGAATGTAATAAAGCATGGGTATTCGTGTATCTGTGTGCATCGCTAAAACCTTCAGCATCCCGTCCGGCCTTGTGTGTTGTTGGGCCGCTGCATTCTTCCTCCTCCACTCCTCAAGTACTGCAGCAAACAACCGCAATCATGTCCTCCTTTATTCTTCCACCTTGAAATGAACCGGATTGCTGAAGCTATTCGTCAAAACAACCTGGAAATTACCCGCCGTCGACTCTTGCGATGCTCTTATGCGAATGGGCGTCGAGTCGATCCGTTGTTCGACCCTGACCACCATGGTCTTGTCGCCACTGGTGATGTCACCAAGGTTCGAGCTGATGCGCAACAGGATGACGAGGATGCCGAATAGGGCGCCCGTAGCGGCGAGCTTGACGAGCAGGTCGAAGAAGGCGATGACCTTGAGGAAGCTTGATGACTTCTCGGGAGGAGCCATGGTGGGCGCGGGAGGCTGCGTAAGCGTTGGGTTGGCGTCTGGGTTCGGGGACTTTTCAGCCATCAATCTAATGAGGCGCGATGGCGTTTGATAAGTGGCGGGTAGGGCCAAGGGCGGTGGAGAGTGTGATGAGAGTGAGTTGTTGATGGGGTAGCCCAGGTTGATGATTCCACCAAATAAGCACCAAAAAGTAGGACAAAGATCAGATCAAAAGGTAGGTCTAGAGACTGGGAAAAGTGAACTTAAATAGACTGCATCTCACTGTAACCATATCCTCGCAGGGCTGAAAGATCTCCACGATCCAGCGTTTCAATTAGGCTCATAACCTCATTCAAGGGGCACGCCATGATTCTTGGCATGTTGGTGGCTGACACCAGTCGTAGATAGTGCACTAACAGATTCTTCAATGACTTGGCCTTTGATTTGGTTGAGTTACCAGTTCTCCGTTAAGCGAATATCTCCGGCGCCTCATTACGCCGTTTGCTGCGATCTTCTCCAGCTGAACCACACCCCTGTCAAGTTGGAGCCATCTCACGCATCACCACCTCACGAAATCGAGTTAGGCATCCGAGCATCAGCGGCCGATTTGCCAAGATCAGTTAGACCTTTATTGATTGAGCTTTCTATTGACAAGTCAAATTCGATAATCGTCCTCGCTGCTTCTTGTGAGACCGCCACATGACCTCCCGCAGATTCCCGTCCCACGCGGCGACATAACTACAGATTCCAGAACATTTCGACCTCAGTATGACCAGACATCTCCCACATCATTCTTTGGCTTGCTAGACAAGAAAGCATTAACTGTAATGTCGGCACCTGCAGTTGTCGCAACGTAGGATGAAGCCTGTGTCGACATCCTCAGCCCAGCAGCCGAAATCATTTCCGCAGTTGCGGCAACAGTCGTGATTCCTCAAGGTGCCCAGGAGGTTAGCCATCTTGGTCTGCAGCACCCTCGCTTCATTCCTGGAGGCGTCTCGCTCAGCCGCGAGACTGTTGCGTTGACTGGTCAAGTTCTGCACTTGCTGCCGTAGTGTGTCGCGTTGAGAAGATAAGGTTGTGTACTTCCTCTTTTCGGCATCGAGGGCCTGTTGGAGGTTGTCACGCGAAGACAACAAAGCCGCTGCTCCGGCCTTCTCTGTCTCGTAGGCCTGCTTGATGCGGTCGCGTTCAGACACGGCTGCTTCCTTTTGTTTCATCTCCTCGTCAAGAGCATGCTGAACATGGTCGCGTTCCAATGTCAAATCTGCATTCTTCTTGGTGACAAGATCACGCCCGGCAGAAAGGGCTTTGGAATGTTGCTTTAGGGAGGAGAGCTCCCCCTCGAGTTTCTCCATACACTGTTGGTCTCGTAGCCGTTGACCATGGATCTCGACAAGCTGATTCTCAATCGTCTCCAGCTTGGCTGCAGTCTTTTGGAGCAGGCTGAAGCCAACGCTGGGCAACCCGCTAAACTTTTCGAAACCGGGGGTTTTCGTCAGGGTATTGATGTGTTCAAGGGCAAAGGAAGACACCATGCCATGGAGCTTTGGGTCCTCGCTTGACTTGTAGGCGACGATGGCCAGGTCCGGGAAGATTTCAATCGGAAACTTGTCGTCAAAGAGGATTGTTTCGAGGTATTCGTTGGCACGATCGCAGAGTTTAGGCACCTTGTAATGGTGGCCAATCGCGTTGACCTCGACGTGACAAAGGATGATATCGCGCACCATAGCCTTGGGGGGAGGGAAGTTTGGAGGGGGTGTTGCGGGCATGCGGGTTCCGAATCCGTTGACTGTGAGTAATGAGGATTGGCACACACAAGACGCAGGACACGAGCGAAAGGTTGTTTACCTTGGGTGTTGGGAGGACGGGTCCACACAGACGTGTTTGCCTTGTGCAGGGTATCTCCGTTAATCACATAATCCTCATGGTAGAGGAAATCAACCATGCACTCGACCGTCACGAGGTCAAAGCTGGTGATGGTTAGAGAACTTGTCTGTGATTCCTGAAGACAAAGAAACGTGAGCAGGTGCTTTAATGAGAAAACTTCGTCTGGTGTGACATTCACATACCTTGGACGCCTTCTCCAAAGCCGCGGCGATGACGGGGGACTGGGCACAAACGACGACTTTGTGAAGCTTGAACTCCTTTCCCTGGCAGACGATGGTGCAGTCGCTGAACTTGCCCGTCTGGAGAAGTTCAGAGAGCTTGCCGTTGTTGACAGCAGGGGGCGGCATTTTGATCAGAGGAGAGGCGCAAAGTACAAGCTGAGTATCACGATGCGACCGCACTCCGAGAGGGCGAAACTGGCGACAGTTGGAAGAACGAGAGGCGGAGGCAATCAATAAAGAGAGATGAGATGTGAAGGAGAAGAAAAACGCGTCACGATCATGAGTCGCGACCATTTCGTGTGCCTGTTCGTGTATCCTAAGGCTTAGGATGAGGGGTGCCTGACAAACGGCATCCCATCGCGGCAGGAACGCGCCGCTGCTTCGCTTCCGAGCTCCCGAAAGTGAAGTAACTCGGGGAGAAATTCAGTCACTACGCACTCATTAAGAGGTAATCACTCAGATTGGATGGGTCTAAACTGGCCGAGTACCTAAGAATTGGAAATAGGTGCATAAAAGGGGGTGTCTTGTCACTGGTCTTGCCTTATCCTGCAGAACCTCTCAACTCACTTAAGGCGATATCGATAAGCTATACCTGCTATTTCACTTCCGGTCAATCATGATTTGGTGCAAGGTTCTAGTCATATTGAAGTGCAAGGACTTTTATCAATAAATCTTTGTGTAGCGGCCATCTAAGCCGTCGGGGCAACGAATATCCTATCACCCAGACACTCGGCGGCTTGCCCTAACGATAAACCTAAGCACTATGATTCTTCCATCATTTCCTCATAGAATAAGAGGAGAAAAAATGCTTGACGCGCACATTATACATAGATTAAAAAGAAGAGCTATCCATGCTGAATACTCAAAGAGTCTAATAATTGGTACGAGACATGGGGATATCCATCCACGTACCTGGCCCGGGAGGAGGGACAAAGAAATGAAAGGTTTGAAGGGAATCAAACTTATTTCTTTGGGCTTTCTTTTGGTATTGGAAGAATAATATCAGGAACGGAATTTAATTACTACAGTCCTCGATGACAATGGGCCCATTGTCCTCGCCGCTTGTATACCTTTGTCTTTTTCCTTCCTCACATCATACGTTCCAGCTCTCTTGGTGTCGTCCGGAAATGGCCAGGATCACCGTAAAATCACCTAAGATCTATCCTTATTGGACAATTGTTGGTCGGTGAGAGCGCAGTTGGACGCCACAGCCTGCATCTCACCCCCCCTGTCACCTCACCAAAAGATCGCAGATATGTTCTCGCAACAGCGTATTAAGGTGAAAGCAGTTTACGTCGCTGCGATGATTTTCTTTTATTTAACCGCAAACTTTTCTCCTCCGAGATCCTTCATGACCCAGCCCTCTCATCCGACCTCATTGTCGTCAGCTGCTATCCCACAGGGCAAAGGTCAACAATCCACTCCCGCTCCGCCAAGGCTTGATAATCCCATGTCCACCAGAGAGGTAGGCATCTATCCAAGCAGACTCGCCCTTTTTCTAGAATATCATCGTAGCCTCTGTAGATGGTATTTCTGACGTGATCAGGGTCAAGCAGCCACCTCTCGGACTGAATCGACTGATCGGCCAGAGAATAAGGAGCAACCATACCAAATCCAGCGCCTGTTGCACAACGACCCCGAGAACGATACCACTCTCCTGGGCTTTGTTTTTCAGCGTTCGCTGGCAACTGGAGTTCCCAAGGAAAACCTGGTTCACTTTCCGCAAACCAGCGGAGATTATTATTCTCTGGCCTCTGGAGCAGTCGGGTATCACGAACAGCGATCTGGTAGCCGTATTGGAAACATCAAAGCACGGTTCGGTAGCGGCTTGGGCGATTAGTTGCTGCCTCTGTCTATCTTGGCATCTATCTCTATTCTCATTTGGAGTGCGCACCCTGAGACGACCTCATGTCGTCTCAAAAGATGTCTCGGCGCCAGGGAGTCCAAGGTGGCCCTGCTTTACCGCAAAACAATACCCCCGACGACCCAAATCGACTCCATAACACGAAGAAACAACAATTAGATCTCAAACTTCGCTGTCCCATTCGTGCTCATGCCGACAAATGCCTTGATGAGGGCATGGAGGTTAGGTTGCTCGCGTGCGAGAAAGACAAGACCTTCCCAGCGATAGACAAGCTCAAGTAAGTCGTGTGCTCCGAAAGCTACTAATTACGCCTGCTAACTCATGCAACAATGCAAGTGAGCATCTATCCCGGGTCCATTCGCTCAGGTACATATGCCTGCCCTGCAAGACGAAATTTCCGTCCGTCAACAAGACTCAATTGGAAACCCTGAGGGAAAGCCATTCTTGCCAAGAGAAGCCCTGGCCCAAGAAAGGAAAACACCTGAATCAGTGGAACTTGATGAACGAGGAGCAGTATGATCGATGGTCCGCCTGGACAAAGGCTAACAACGAACGCCGTCAACCCGAAGATGGGCAACGAGAGAAGAAAGCGTTTTGGAGCTGGAGGAAGATCTACGAGAGCCTCTATCCAAACACCACCGAATTCCCGGCTGCATCCTTTGCCTATGAGCAAAAGGATGCTGATCAGGCCGCTTTGATGGAGAAAGAGAAGAGCCTTGACGCTCGACCGAGGGAGGAGGCACAACAAGCTCCTGTCACCAACATTGGAATCCCTTCCAAGCCGCCGACAGACTCGGATTTTCTCAGGAGCAACGATCCGCCCTTGTTTGTGAGCCGCCTCTCTGCGGATTGGAGAGTTGGCCAGCAGCAGTGTCTAGAAACAGAAAGCAGTCTCTCATGGCTCGATACCTCGACTGGTCCTGCCTCCATGGCATTCTCATCGACATCGGGCACCACAGACAATCTGACACCGCCGACCCCCTCCTTCACTTCCTTCACCGATGAACTTTCGGGTGATTGGCTATTCAACACCGATCAGCCCCAGCTTTACGCAGGCGATAGGCATGAGGACATCTTGGGAGGGAATCCGGAGGGTTTCTTTAGTCAGGATGATCCGAGTTCGAGTTTCTCTGGGGCGAGGGATAAAGAGGGCTCTTAGGTGGACGGTGAAAAGGGAGTTCCCGTGTATGAGGGGGTTTCTCGATCTGGTAGTAGAAATGGCAGGTTGGTCAAGGCGACATAGGTGGCCTAGATGGACTGTTTGCGAGGTAGCGATAGGTTTTGTTGCAGGAACTACAATTGTATAAATGTTTTTACTATATCTACCTATCTCGACTGATAGGACTACCTACACATGACTGGTGGGCATATCGTGCAGTGAGGAGGTTCTATTGGTCGACTCGTGACTGGCTTGGCTGAAACACAACCTGGGATGGCTTGTGGCGTTGGATGGTGCTTCTGATAGCTGAGCTTGTCGCTGAGTGGCCAGCATCTGCACTTTGAGAAGCCAAGAGCGCTTAGCCACACGCGTGAAAGCGTCATGCGGGGTTGAGAGAAGAATGCCTCGTCGCCTAGGCATTAAAACGCCTTGCTCCTTTAACCCAACAATCCCACGTTCCCAATTTCCCACTCTGATTGATTCAACATTTACTACCCTTCTTACGAAACTGTCAGTGCCTGGCCCTCCGCTTCAGCAGCTCTTAGGCCACCATGACCCAGTCAGATGGAGCTGCTGGCTGGTTCAAGACCACCCTCGGGGCAGTTGGCATAAAAGAAACGACTCTTATAGCCGCAGCCGTGCCCTGGCTTGAAACGGAAACCCACCGCATTTCCAGGACCGCAAATCAGCTTGCGGATCTGTTTCAACCTCTTTTTCCTGATACGCCAAACCTCATCCGCGCTTATGGAGAACGCGTTCGGGAACTCTTCAAGTCAACGGATGGCCCTGCCAGAGCATTTGCGCAGTCGATAGCCCTTGCTCTCGTCTCAATGACGGGAGCTTCTGTCTATGGCTACCCTAACAGGCGACTCCCCGCCATCATCCATGTGCATCTACTCGCTTGCCTCGTGGCATCTCAGTCGGATGCTCGACATGCGGTAGAGTGCTGGAGCGAAGCCATTAGTAAGAGAAATAAGGAAGTCATGGCAGGTCTACGCGAAGACATCTCTTATTCCCAACTCGTTAGCTGGGATCGGAGCGCGCGGGCCTGGATGAGCGTGGCTGATGAAATCACTTTGGAAAAAAGGAGAAAGCTTGATCCCATCTTCCATCAAGTTCAGCGAAACGCCAGTGCGAGACTTTCCACATTACTCCCTGGGAACTCTCTCTTCTCTTTCATGGAGAATCTTGTTTCTGGAAAACCTCAAGAGGTTCATGACGGCGGGGAACTGTCCTTGTTTTCCATCTGGCACCTGTACCCCGACGTGTATGTGTTTGGACCGTCGCCTCTCGAGGTTCATATGCAGGATCATTTGGTGCCCTCGCGGGGTGTTCTAATAATTGGCTGGGATCAAGGGGGCAGAGCACCATCAAACGAGATTCTCCGGTCTATTTCGCGCTGTCATGAGTGACACCATGATTATCTAGGGGAGGGCTCTTGTCTGCGATAGGAGCTTGTCTTGGTGAATCGATTGGAATAGCAAGTTATTGAGGAGCAGTCGCCGCTCTCGACGCCATGACTACCTACACCATCAACCCTTTCCTGGAGACGGCTGACACAAGGGTCGGGGAGGAGAAGCGCCTTGGAAACTACAGCTTTGGTGATCTTAAGAGAACAGTGAGCCTCTTGCCAGCATTTCGATTGGATCCTTGCTGACATGTCTAACTCTAGGTTGCCTCACAAGCCGCCATCACTCTCCGTGCATATGTCAGTGTGTTTAACGATTTCTCAAGCCAGTGGTCCGACACATGCCACGACCCCATCATGAATGGCTTGTCAAGGAGCGAGCAGCTCCGCTTCAAATTCCCATTTAACGCCATTGCCTCCGAGATCGATTAAATGCAGGGCTGGTCAAAGATGACACGAGGCCGGATGGCAACCATGAGTTACGAGGTATGGGATCCCTTCTTGCCAGCAGTTCAAGTTTCATGTACTGACTGACGATTTCTCTCAGTGGCGCAAGGATGTGCTTGACAAGATTGGGGAGCGAGATGACAAGGCTAAACTCACTAACAGAGACCTGTCTCCTAGGTCAGAAACTCTGCAGACAATTGATGCCGGAATGAGAGAGCTGGAGGGGGTAGCCAAGGATGCCATCACGATGAGATTTTATAATTCACCCCTTAACCAGTTTGGCTTGAACGAGGCGGCTTGACAGGTAGTGGTATTGGATCTTGAGTAGGAAGTTCTTGGTGTTTGTCTCTATACTCGCATGCTAGGTAATGCGTCATTCGCTTGGCACAACCCTTCAAACTGTTTCCCGTGACTGACTCAATCCATCCTAGCCTCAACGCTAGTCCAACTGATGCCATCTCCAATCCGTCCTCGGTTAGCGTCACAAGGCGTGAATGACATTGACAAAAATGGAGCGCATCGCATCTCAAGTGGGGGTGCCTCGCCTCGTGGTGAGCCATCTTGACCTCGACATCTCACCCGCTGATACGACTTCCACGGCTGCTAGGTCCTTCTATATAGTTTCTAGACCATCTCTAATACTTGCTTTATCTTTTCCATCATCCTTGCTAGCTTTAGGACGACCCGGGACTCCTCCTCCGGCGTCGGCATGGCTAATGCGCATCACCGAACCCTCGCCGCCGATCCCGGCGACGAATCCTTGGCCTCAGACCTGCATCTTGACCCTGGTGCTTTGATGGATCTTGATGCCTTGACTTTTCCACTTGACGAAGAAGGCTTTGATAGCCTTGGCTCTTCTTTCCAGCAGGCGCACCAGGACTTCTTCAACACCTCGATAGACGAGCTTTGGTCTGCGTCTCTCGCCCATTCAGCCTCGGAAGAAAACATCACCGATGTCTTGGATCAAGGCATACACAATGAGTCTGTACCCAATGGCGACTCGGCACAAGCTAGCTCTGGTCCATCGAAAACAGGCCATCTTCACAATCTGTCTGTCGGCTCCGCAAACTCCGGATCCAGCGCCGCTGTCGCCAACGCACTCGCTTCACCAAGAAACCCTTCCCTCCCAC
>JAANQP010000028.1:0-32770 GCA_011320165.1 Fusarium protoensiforme
CCCAGGGCCATGCCCCTCCCCCTCCCGGGACAAAAGACGCACGCTGCTCTCCTCATCCTCAACTTGATCGGCACGGGCAAGAAGAACATGGTGGCGCAGGTGGTGCCAACCACCCAGTTCCTCCAGCAGACGGCAACAGGCGAGGCGACTCTGCGTCCCATGAGCTTCGTCAACGGCTCGAACGCTAGCCCCTACCCTTTCCCGATGCGCACCAACGCCAACTACCACACCAACTACCGAGCCACGGTCCGCCGTGTGACGCTGGGCGACGAGACATACGACATGACGTCGTTTGGCAACGACCTTGGGCCGCTGTTCCGCAACGGCGCCAGCTCTGCCATGCCCAAGTTTGAGATTGACATCAACGTGGCGGGCAACATCATCTCGGTCATGCCACCACCGCCGCCTCGTCCCGCGTCGGTGGCCTCTACGGCATCTAGCGGCGACATCATTGACTAAGGTTGTATGATGTGAATGTCACGGGCACAACTGGGTGAGTGCCATGGTTTTGATTGTATGCCCTGAGTAGGGGTTAAGGGTCACCCTTTGAAGAGGAGGATCCTACGTTTTAACAAGATTTTTGGGGATATTAACTAAATGGACATTTCACGGCCAAGTGAGGGAAGAGATAGCGTATGGCGAAAAAGGATTCAAAGGTTGGTTTCTTGGGGCAATGGACAACAAAGAGTTTGAGATACCTCTCTTTTAGACAAACTGTATCGACTAGGATAAAAACAATTGCATTATTCTTTATGTTTTCCAAGTTACTATTTGATCACTGCTGCATGTGAGAGAGAGAGAGAGCGGTTCTCTCATGCACACACACCGTCTTTCGAATTGAGTTTGCACTTTTCCTGCAACCTGGCACACACCGAAAGTCGTTTTTTCTTTTACCCCTGACACGCAGCACAGCAGCATTTCTTGGTGTAACTTGACCGCCTTCAACCATTGACTGTAACCTTGCGGTGGTGGAAAGTTGCATTCAACAGTTTTCTTCTCTAAAGTTTAGAAATTGGTTGCTCGTGTTGGGACTCGATCCCTCCTCTCAACCCATATTGATCACCGTATCTCTCGCCTCACCTTGACGATAATCGAGTTGTACTCGTCGCCACTAACTCGAACACGCAATTGATATTCATGTCACGAGACCCCCTAAAGCCAACACCGGAAACTATGCAAGGTCCTTTTTGGGGGGGGGGTTCGGCTCGGCAGGCGAACCATAGCGAGCCGCTGGGCTTGACTTGAATGAGGCGGTCGCCTTGTCTGATGCATGGACTGCCAGGGTGGGTGCTAATGACCAGGGTATGTATGTTGGGTGTGTGTGTGTGTGGACAGGGGGTAACATTTGGTTACAGTTGAATAGCGTCTTCCACAACGCCAGTTTGGGGAAATGGTGAGAAAATGAAATATAAAAAACCTTTCTTTTTTTTCTTTTTCTTAGTAACTAATTATCTGCTACATGCCCATGCATCACAAGACTTCAACGTGGTGGTTTAAACACGAAGCGGACACTCAAAAACTAGCTGCAGAAGAGTTCCAATGTAGAAGGTCTACCGACATATCGACAAGGGAGCTAGAGGGTGCTTGCAGACCAACATATGTATGTATGCCCGTCCGTCCACCCTTTGACTCACTCTCACCGACTCGATGAGATGGGAAAAGATGCAAAAGTGGAAGATTGCATACGTGGGATGCGGTGTGACGGTTACTTTTTTGTTCAGTCTCCCAAGACACTCACTCACTCACTCACTCACTCGCTCACCTACTCGTCGAGTCATCATCATGTCGTTTGCACGCCTCACGGGAAGCGGAGGACTGCATCTAGACGGGTAGCTAGCCTCCAAGACGGGAGAGGCCGTGCGTGTATCAACAACATTGTGTGTCATTGTTCACCATCTCTCACTCGAGAAGAGGGGAAAGGAAGGAGGCCTCGCATAAGAGCAAAAAGAAACCTATCACAGAGGCCCGCCATTCTGTCCAACCGACCCGTAGCCTCGGGGCCCGACATGACGGGACGGGACGGGCGGAGAAAGGAGTGGTCCGTGAAAGAGACATCAGGCGAGGAGAGAGGGAGAGACAGGGGCCGCCAAGGTAAGCCCGTTGGCTGTGGTGTAGCAGACAGGGCGGACGAAGAGAAAAAAACAGGCTACCTAGTTTATTTGGGGGGCGGGCATGACCTTTTTTCTTTTTGATATTCCCTCGTGGGTAACTAGATCTCGGGATGGCGCCCCCGTCCGTCCGTCCATGATACATCAGTTGTCACATCCTCCCATATCTAGATGCTTCCCCTCGAGCAGGGCGGACGAGCTGGAGAGACACTGGTTGGTTCGTTCTGACGGGGAGCATCGGGAGCATCGGGCCTATCCAACAGCAACATATCCATGACGTGAGACCGGTTGGCCGACAGGGCGCAGGATTTGAACAGAGTCGGATACACATATCCTTGTCGAGCACAAGAGCATGGTCATGGCCGCGGTACACGGAGCCTGCCCCTTGGGAGTCACGGCCAACTCGGGCAAGGGAAAGCCTCACTCTCCCTTCCTCTTCTCCTCGAGGGCAGCAAAGGCACTGCCGATCTGTCGCCAACTATCACGCAGCAGCACTACTTCAAGTCAGCATCATATCGTCCCACACACACACACAGTCAAAACTCACCGAGGGGCACGACCGCCCAGGGAAAGTTGAATCCCACGTAGTAGATCCAAAAGTACAGC
Organism: Fusarium protoensiforme; assembly: GCA_011320165.1. NCBI lineage: Eukaryota > Fungi > Ascomycota > Sordariomycetes > Hypocreales > Nectriaceae > Fusarium > Fusarium protoensiforme. The sequence continues at coordinate 2,715 of JAANQP010000028.1, forward strand.
GTCTCGGGGCGGCTGTAGGCCACGCCGTGCATGCGCGACTCGTTCAGGTTGGTCAGGTAGTATAGTGCCACCCCGTACGCGTGCGCGGTGCATGCAATCACCTGCGCTACGTGACGGCTACGGGAGCCGCGGACGATGCCGAAGACGGTGAACAGGCAGAGGGGACCCCAGGCGAGCTGAAGACGGAGAAGAAAAACACAAAAAAGTTGAGGCTCGTGGTCCATTCAGGGGAGGGGGGAGTTTCAACTTACCGCCGTGATAGTCTCGACGCTGATGGTGAAGACGTCGTGAGTCAAGTATCGTGAATCAGATAGGGCGTATTCCTTCCAGAGCTGGGCAAAGAGTGTTGACATGCTGGGGAGTTGATGGCGGTATACGAGATAGTAACCTGCAAACAAACCCGATTTTAGCATACGACGACGTCTCCGAGGGAAACCTCTACGTCTCACCTTCAAACGCAACATGCAAGAAGCCACCTGCAAAAGCCCCAAGCCACGGTCAGTCCTATTACGAGGATGCCGCCAGTGTAGCTGTTCAACTCACACAGCGCAAACCAAGCGGCTGCGAATCGGTCAATGGCTCGCAGCGGGTGTCTGCTCCGCGCCGTCAGCCACAGGGCGGACCCGACGACGGCTCCGGTCACGGCGCCAAACTTGAGCATCAGCTCCGTCACGTCCTTGTCGTTGGCGACGTAGCCTGGGATCACGGCGCCGGGGGGGAAGTATGGATGGGCCGCCGAGTCGGTGGCCAAGACGGGCATGTCAGCCATTGATTCGAGGAGGAGGAATTGAATGATTGGAAAGAGGGCAATTGATCAAACTGATCGTTTGAGAAAAGCTTCCTCAGGTTGATATTTGTTATTTTGGTTGTGTTAAAGTCAGGGGTTGTTGACCAAGGTCGTCAGCCCGGATGTCTGAATTGCCTCGAGAGTAGACGGGTGGGTCACGTGACGGCATATTGGAACACCCATGGTACTTCTTCCAAGGGCGTCGACGAGTATCAAGACTGACTAGACTGATGACGATTGCAAGCCTAGGCATTTGAAAGTCATGATTGTACTTGGACTGAGAAACGTGTAAGTTGGTCATGTCCAACCTCGAGACGCTTCTATATGTATCTACATGCTGACCTTCCCCTGCAGTATCAATAATATACATCTCCCTTCATGATGAACCTCGCCGTCCTCAACAGCTGCGCCGACTCAATCCTTCCGTCACGGAAAACAGTGCCAATGTCGACCCTGCCGGTGGGATGTCCAATCGTCACCGTCTCCTTGGACCTGCCCCCGATCAGACCAGACGCAATAGTCCCCTCGATCTGAGACGCGGCTCCGAGGCAGAGCGCCAGCGTCAACGGCACAGCCTTGTGTGCTTGGCCCATCGACAAGGCGAGACATCTGATGTCGACCTCGGGTGAGCCGCTGGTGGGGAACAGGAGGACGATCTTGGGGACGCTTTCGATGTTTGGGTCGAGACCCATGAGAGAGGTTCCAGCTCGGCGTATCTGTTCTAGCCGTGTCTTGAGGTCTGCATCTGCCTCGACAACCGCCGGTGTCAGGGCCATGTGGTTCGCCAGCCCCAGGCTCTCAGTGCTGATAAAGACGCCTGGGTTGCCGACGTCGACCAGAGACGCCTCAACCTTGCTCCCATCCGGCAGTTCTAGCACGTCAACAGGACTGCCAGTCGGTAGGGCTTTGCCGGTCTTTGCGCCTGCGGGGTCTAGAAAGCTCATGATGACCTTGGAGCCCTTCCCCGGCACTCCATCCATGACATAGTCGCCCTCGTGGGTGTACCGCAACGGCTCACCGACAACTCGGAACCGCGAAGTCATGACCTTGTTGGTGTTGGTGTTCAGAAACCGCACCGTAACCCACTGCGAACCATCCTTCTCCCGCTCAACCGCCTCAGCCGGCACCAACCCGGCATCCCACGCCGCGGGCCCAACCAGAGACGACATGTTGCCGCAGTTGCCAGCCATATCCAGGACGCCATCCTTGATACCAACCTGCACAAAGGTAAAGTCCACGTGCACATCCGGACGCGAGGGCGGCCCGAGGATGACAATCTTGCTCGTCGACGACAGCCCAGAACCCATGCCGTTAAGCTGACGGCCGTACTCGTCCGGCGACCCCATGGCGGGGGGCAGCGCATCGGACCACCGCGCCTCGGGCGGGAGGTCTCTCCTGTGGATGACGAGGCCATTGGATGTGCCGCCGCGGGCGAACCAGGCGGGGAAGCTGCGGGCGAGGCGTGGGGTAGTAGTTGTTATGATGGAACGGCGAGCATCATGAGATGTGGTTTTGGTGGTTGAGCCGAGGTGGCGTGACGCTCGCTTCGCAGATGAGATGAGTAGCCGAGGCGGCATTTCGATATCAAGCCTAAGAGTCAAAAGACTTCCAATGTGGTGATGTTGATCAGGTCAAGTTGATGGATCATGGCCTGGCGAGTTGACGTTTTGTTTCACTCTCCGGTCCACCGGCGCTGAGTTTGGTACGTACCGCTTCTAACAAATAGAGCATAGAAGTACAGCCAGAAGGGTCAAAGAAGTCACCACCACTCTCCCTGGAAGAGAAAATTCATGGCTGGCGATCGATTATCTTTGTACCTAGCGGTCTACTAGAAGCAGAATTCCAGGGTCGACAGACAAAGTCGGCAAGGTGTTTGCGTGTGTTGGTTACCGTTGATGCTGTTCTACGCAGATTGCCATATTAAGCAGAAAGCTTTCGAACAAAGCATGGGCTGTTTGAGAAGGAAAGCCTAATAATACACGATCAGCAGCTAGTCCCAGGCAAGGTGAGTATTAAAAAGTAATTCAATAGAGAAGAACCAAGCATCGTCGTTGGTGCAGTTTCTCCTATTGCTCCAGGGTAATTGCCAACAATAGAATACCTACAGTACCTACCTAGCCAAAAACTAAAAACAAGGCAAATGTGAGTTGGTCTAACCAACGGGTTTGCAACTAACTGCCCGGGGAAAAAAAAAAGTATTATAAAAAAATCCCCATAAAAATGTGAGTAATACTGCTAACTACTAGCAAGTCATCCATAGCTATCGGATAACAAAATGACATGAAGAGATGTATCCAGTGCCTCGATGCATTCGTGTCTCATAACGCTACTCAGTGCTCATTAAAACCGCCAAGAAAAGACAAGGAAATAGACAACTCGACAGCAGAACTCAACCCAAGGAGATGGCCAGATAAAAAGCAGGTCAAATGACGAGTCGCAAGTCATCCTCAAGAATCCCTTTCCAGAAAACTCGACCCAAAAAAACAGTCATGATCATCGTCACCACCAAAACATCCAAACATAAAAATCACTCCTCCTCAGTCCAGAACCGCCTCATGACCCTATCCGCCCACTCCTCATCCAGCCCCCAGTTGTCGACCGCATCCTCGATCCCCCTCTCCATCCTCCCGACGTACTCGTCCCGCGGCACGTCCTCCTCGACGCGCTGCCCGTCGACGTAGACGAGCGCCCGCAGCGGCGCCTCGTCGCTGCTGTCCTTGGAGTGCGCCCACTTGACGTTGACCTGGAACTTTTGGTACGCCCACGGGACGCCCTCGTGCCCGTCCAGGCGCTCCTCGTCCTGCGGGGGGAGGAGGTACAGGAGCCCGTACACGCCGTGCTCCTCGTCGACCGCCTTTCCCTTGCCCTTGTCGGTTTCATCCCCGTCGTCGTCATCGTCGTCGAGAGGGAGTTGCACAATGTTGGCGTATCCACGGGCGTTGATGATCCATTTCCACCCCTCGAGGTATGCCAGCCCGACGGGTGTAGAGTACGGGCATCGCTGGCGCATCTGCTCGGTCGACAGGTTGGAGCCGTAGGCAAAGTACAGCACCTCGTGGAGGTTGTCCTGCATGAGTGTCATGGTGCTGTCCTGCGACGGCTGGCTGTCACCCTGCGAGCTCATGGCTGCAAGTGGATTGATGGTCGGGTATATGTATGTATGTGTCGACTAACACGGCGTTAGTGAGGCCTGAGGTTGCAGTCGTGCTCGGTCTGACTCTACACTACAGTGTAAGCGCACTTGAGTTGTCTCTTGGTGTTGGTGTGGGTGGTATAAGGAAGACTCTGGTAAGCAGCCGTGAACTTGGTCTTGCTTTTTATCCGATCAATGAACGAGTGAATGAACGACCCCTTCAATTTCGTCGCGGGCGGCCTGACGCTGGCTTGGCCCTTGTCTTCATAGCCTCGACCTCAGCGCGTGGTTGGTGAGTGGGTTGTCGATAGGCAGACAAGGCAGCAAAGGCGGCTGGGTTCAGCTCCGCCTCAAACCCACCACTAGCAAACAACCAAACAGCCAAGCAAAGTCCTGCCAACAAAGTCACGCCGACACCAAAATGTACTTTTGTATCATGCCCTGTCTCTTATTACCCACTCACTGCAAGAGCCTAGTTTTGTCTCTCTCTCTCTCGTGTTACTCATCCTCAAGCAACCTGGTCTCCCTCGTCCCATGTCTGTCTTCATTCCAAGTCGCATTAGTTACCAAACTCCTGTATCCCCGGCCTCCCTGTCTGATATCTAAGTAAATGCTGCCGTCCCTCCCAGTCCGTCCATCCATGCATGCAATCCTCTAAACAAAGCGAGCGTGGTATCGCAACATCATATCATCAGCCATCCGTCGTCTCCTTATTACACACACTCTGGTTCATTCCTGTATCTCCTCCCACCACCTTGTCCTCCAGGTAGATTACCACTCATCTTCCAACTCAACAGGGCCTTCCTGTCTCTCAGGGAAACTTGATGTGCGCCAGATGATAGTCGATCCCTCCCAGTGACCGCCATTCCTCAACATTCTTCGTCCTCCTATACTTCTTCGCGAACTGCCGCTCATATTCTGTCAACAGTATTCACTTCAGACACTTCGTAATTCGTCCAAAAACTCCCGGTCTAGCCCAAGTTGGCCGGCGCTGGCGCCTCGGTTGCATAATTAGGTGATGGGGACCAAGAACGGGCTCAGTATCAGCTGATCCGCGCTTGGCCGCAGGTTGTGATCGATCTCAAACGTCTGTGCGAGGAACTCCTTAGCCTCCTCGCTGGCGTGCTCGGGGATCGTGGGCGCCGCCTTGCCACCTCCGATCTTGAAGATGGCCTGGAGCTGGCTGCAGTCGGGGAACGGGTGACTGCCAGTCATCATCTCCACCACGAGGCAGCCCAGTGACCAAATGTCTGCCTTGCGTGTGTACGATGTCTGCTTGACAACTTCGGGGGCCATCCAGAAAACAGACCCCTGAAGTGACGGCCGATGCTTGTTATTATTCGCCCCGCTCAGAATGTTGGATGCCTCCAGCTTCTTCGAGATGCCAAAATCCGAAATCTTGATGGTTCCCTTATTGTCCACGAGGATATTGGCGCCCTTGATGTCGCGGTGAATGATGTCTCGGTTGTGCAAGTACGAGAGACCCGTCAGGATCTGTCGAACAAAGCTTCGTACCAGTGGCTCCGGCAGAGCTCCATACGAGTTGAGCATGGTCTGCACTGAACCACCAGGAACGTACTCGAGGAAAATGTTGAGGTAGTCGGCAGACGAGCTGCAGCCCAGATACTGCACGATGTTGGGATGTCGAAGGTCGCGGAGCAAACTAATCTCTCGCTTGAGCGCTTCAATCATGCTCTTCTTGCGATTGTCACCTTGGCTGTTGGCCCCAGGGGCAGGAGTCTCGACCTGTTTGACGGCAAGAAGCTCACCAGTCACAGCATGCAGGGCCAGATACACGCTGCCAAACGATCCTTGGCCGATAAGTGCGCCCTTCATCCACTTGTCATCGCCCCATGACTCGCCCGCCAAGAAGCTCTGCAGCTCCTCGTCAACATCATCGCCGTCGTTGGTCAGAGCTTGTCGCAGTTCCTGGAAAGAGCCAGAGCCTGTCGAGTTATCTCCATCATAGTAGCTGGTCGTTGTCGTGTTGCCTTCCGGGTCGGTCACGCTCAGAGCGGCCGAGTCAGAGCTGCTCTCGGTGAATGACACATACGACTTGCGATTTGGCTCGATAGGTGATTCCTCCTGAAGCGTGTCGAGCATAGACGACGTCACCGAGTCGCGGTTATACGCATTCTGAGGGGGTCGGATGTGCGAATCGCGGGACTTGACCTTGGCCAGTTGTGAGTTGGCGTTGAGCCACGAGTCAGCAATGGTCGGGATGGGGGGCGCATCCTGAATACTAGAGGCAAAGCTGAGGCTGCTAGCCACACTGAGCCGACTATTGACCTTGCTCAACCGAGTCGACCGTCTCATAGAAAGCCGGGCCGTGCGGTCAATGTCCTCTCTGGTATGATCGGGGAAGTAGGACGTCAGGTCAGATGCGATCAGTTCGCTAGGGGGGCGCAGTCCACCGAATTGACGGAGTGCCCCGGGCATGCGCCGTTCTGGCCGTGTTTCAGCAACTGAAGGAGGCCGCTCTAGATCCTTGGCTGCATTGTGTAGGTTTCGCTCGCGGTCTTGGTAAGATATAGGAGAGAGCGGGGACTGGAGCTGGTCGTTCCACTTCTCTCCAAGCATCTTCTGAACCTTGAGTTGACTTCGCTTGTCGACCGTCTCGAGAGCGCGGGCGTGCTTCTGCTGCTCCTCTTCCATGGCGATGGCCGCAGCCCGCTGCAACTCTGCCTCACCCGGCTCACCCGCCGGGACTCTTCGCAGGATTAGTCGGTTCCGCTCCGGGCGTCGCTGGTCCTTGATGATGCGCCATAGTTCCGTATCGCCCAGCCGTCGGCACTGGCTCGGATCAGGGTCGATGCCGGCCAGGACCCAGAAGCAGTAGTTCCTCTCGTGATCCTCGCGTAGAGCAAACTTCCGGAGCGTCACTCGCATCACCTCCTCGCAAGTGTTGCAGGCGGCTATCTTGACCACCTTGGTGACGCCGCCAGTTGAGATGACGCGGATAACTTCTTGATTCTGTGGTAAGGCAGCCATCAGCGAACCGTCCATACTGGAATTATTCCTGGTATGGGTCGTTACCAGACGGTTTGCCGGATTATCCGTCCTCTGCCCCTGCATGTTCACCGGGCTGGTAGCATAGGGCTTCCCTCGCACCCGCATAGTCCGAATCTCAGTACCAGGGAGGGGAGAGTTGGGTCGAGAGCTGCTCTTGCCGCTGTCCAGGACACCATAGGGGTCAATCTGTCTTGAGAATCTCTTGTTGGTGGCTGACGTGGGCACCATTCGGGAGGTGTTTGGTGGCCGCGGTGAGCCACCAGGAGCGGTAATGTGAATATCGAGGCCACCGAACGAGTCCTAAGCAAGATATGGTCAGTCCACGGGACCCGCACAAACAACAACTGCTGCTGTAGCCTACCCGATTCCGCTTCTTTTCGTTGGCATATGCTCTGGTCCTCAGCTTCTTAATGCTGAGAAAGAGCCGGACGCGGTCGCCGACTTTCTCGACGCCCATTTCCTTGAGGACTTCCTTGTCCATTTCGAGGAGGTTCTCGCCATTGATGTGATTCTTTCGAAAGATCTTCTCATACTCGCCGCACTTGACACTTCGGAGATACTCGCACACCTTGTCTTCGTCCCAGTTCTTGACGGATTCGGAGGGATCGTGTTCGGAGAATTCGGACTCGGTCGGGCTGCCGTAAGCACCTGCCGTGGGCATCGTCGGAGCTCTTCGCGGAGGCGGGACCATTGTGGGCTGAGGGGGAGCAGGAGCGAGAGGGGCGGCACCGAGCCCGGCCGGAAATGATGACTTTGAAGCCAGCATAGCCATTATGAGAGGGCGGCCGATCGTGAGATCGACTGCCAAGGAGCAAGGTGAGAGGAGTCGAAGCGAGTGTCGGTCTCAGAAGAGACGTGTGAATCGACGTCGGCCGTCGAACGGTGGTGCCCAAGACACCAGATCAAGCTGGGATACCCAGACCCAGGAGAGTCGTCGGTCGCTCACGAGGTGGTGGTTCGAGCGTGTACGGACGGATGAGGGTGTGGAGGGGAGGGCAGAGCAACGTTGCTCTGTATTATTAGTAACGACAAGGGCAAACAAGTGAGGGTCGAAAACAAAGGCTGCGATCAACGCGAAGCGCCTCACAGGAAGTGAAGAAAGGGTATATAGCGAGCAAACTCGTGTGGGAGAGGGAAAAGTGACGATGGACAGACAATGGAAGAGAGAGTATTAGAGGGATGGGATGGTTTGGCAGGCCGGGAACAGGGGGATCGGGGAGGCACAGGGGATAGGCGGTGGTCGCGACAGAGGTACCGCCCCGGCGACAGGTACCTCTCCCGAGAGCGCTCTAGACCTGGGGCGGCGCCGAAAATGGCGGCGGATTATGGTTCGGAGTCTGCTGGCACAAGTACCAGCCCGGTGCAGATACCTGACGGTGAGGTGGCGCCGGGGCCTTCGTTAGGCTGGTTCAGGTTGGCGGGCTTGGCCAGCGCGGCGGCGTCGATTGGGCAGCGGTAGAGGAGAAGCCCCCCCTTGTAAATATTCACGCTGGACCTGAGGAAGCTCACAAATCCATAGACGCCCAGGAAAGGCAAAGACGGCGGCCAGAAGAGTTTACAAGGTGGCAGTGGGAGTCGGAGACAATTTCCGCTGCTTCAGGCCTCGCTGGATGGAGTATGACAGGTCGCGAATCGGGATGCTTACAGCACCTACTGTGTTATCCCCTTTTGCATGATAGCATGAACAGCATAATAAGAGTGCATTTAAAGGTTGGCAACCAAAAACAGCCAAGATTACACATGGGGGGGGAATACGAGAGGATCCCCATACTCAGAGCAGCAGCAAGGCGACAAACTGCGCCGTCAAGGGCGTATATCGTGCGTAATATGGACCCTCGCAATCGATCTTTGCTGATGTTGATCTCGTAGTGTCAAATCGCGGCGTTCCAGCGTTCCAGAGAGTTCCACAAGCCATGGTGCTGATCGTGACGAAGAGACAAGGGCAGAGCCGCCGCTAAGATTTACAAGTCTCACGTCTAGTTGTTGATCTCTGGGCGTGGAGACGTCGCTCCGCGCTCTTGTTCGTCCTGTTTGCTGATGCCAATGTCATGCACGAGAGATGAGCTGAGGCTGAGCTGGTGTTCGGGGTTTCAAAAACCGTGTCTGCTGGACCCCGGGCCATACATGGTAAGCATAAGCATCAGCATGTTGCCTTCCAGAACTGGCTGCTGCTGTTACCCGTGGTGTCTAGAGATGCCCGGGCCGTCATCGAGAGTTCTCGTTTGAAACCTACCGAGGCGCAAGGCGAGACGGGCAATTACCGGTCTGCGAAGCACTCGCATGCCCTGAAGCAAACTCTGGAGGTGCCATGAACCCGGTGATGGATGCCACGAAAGCAACCCATCATGGTCAGACGGCGGTCCAGGATCCTGGCCAGCAGTTGCGTTGCAGTTGCAATCCCGGTTTCCAGCTCCCCCCTGTCGGCCCAAGAGCTCGGCGGCTCAGAGGCAGCCACGGAGAATGGCAGGTCTGCAGAGGTACGGCTGCGGCGCGCTGATTCGTGGAGCGTCGGAGCATGAAACGGTGAGACCCTGGACCCTGGGATCGGGCGGCTGCAAGTGATAGGCCACGCGCCGGCCCAGGATGAAACCGACCGTGTTTCGACCAGGGCTACTCGGATGACGCCGTCGGGGTTAAAAGGCGCGTCCAAGAGGAGAGAAACCCGGGGCAACTCCCACAAGATGGATGGATGGACGGTCAAGACGTAACTGATGACGGCACATGATGGGGATAATGATGACGAGGCAGTTGTCGGAGTCAACTCACTCACGGTGGACGACGGGAACTGTTGTGGCCTAGGCGTTTCAGAGAGACAATCCACCCCAAAAGCAGGACCAGTTGGCATCCGCTGCACTGGAGACATGCTGTACTGTATGAGGCCTGTTTTCTTCTTCTGTATCGGCGTGCGTGCATGGAGCTCCATCCATTCATCCATGGCTGAGGTGCTCATGCATGAGGGGGAGTGGGGAGACAGCACGTTGTTGTCAGTTGGAATCCACCGCTCCCGTGCCTTTGGATATCTCACCCTTGTCGGTCGGTGAGTGAGTGTGTGTTTGTTTGCATTGAAAGAAATCAAGGAAATGGGCTTGCACATATTGGACGTACAAAGGCCGGATACTAAAAAGAGAAGCAGGAATGAATGAATGAAACACAAGAGACTGGTACGTGCGACGGCGGGAGACAGAGTCTTTCTTTCATGCAGCGCATCCCGTTCATCGTCCTCTTTGTTGAGATGCGGTGCTGCCAACCAGAAGCGCCTCTTCGCGTTTCAAGTTGATTTTTCCCTTTCCCTTTTTCGTCCCTCGCGCAACATCGCGTCGTGTAGAGAGCCCTCACTAAGGCACGCTTACATGGCAGGACCAAGTCTGCAATGACGGCGTGAAACAATCCATCGGGAGAGTTCCACTCGTTGACCGCCATCCATCGAATCGACCGTGAAGCGGCCTCGTCTTTGCAAGGCTTGGTTTGTTTCAATAACCTCCCGACCCGAGAGACCTGCAGAGCCTCACGCCAGTCTAGCCACGGTCTGGATTACCTGGGCAGGCTTTCAGTCTAATCGCGCGCGGCTAGATTGCTTCAATGGACAAAGAGAACATTCCGTTGTTTTGGCAGCCGACGCCTCCTTTCAACATGTTTCATTCCTCCGGGAGTCACGGAGCTTCAGGGCGCCAGAAGACGGCTGTTCCTGATAGACATGCCCAAGGAACAGGGTCCCTCCCGCTCTGACGCTCCGCATCTCGGAATCCTAACTGCTGATCCATCCATTCTCCTCCGGATCCTGGATCCTCTTACAAGCATTGAGCATGAGCATCATTTGCCTTGTGCACATTGCATCTTAGTAATGCGACTAGAAACGAGGCCCCAAGCTTTGACGACAGGCGGAAGCGGAAGCCTCCAGCTCTGGAGCACCACGGTTAGCCACGTGGTTGCCGTCCAGACCCTGGTCATGGCTCACTTAGCCCTTTTGTTTTTGCCCAAAATGTTGATTCCCGAGTTGAGTCATTGAACTTGCGATTCAGAGCACCGACGGTTTTGTCAGAAAGTTGAAGCTATTCCCAACATTCTACTATACTTTGATTCACATTCATGGCAGCTTGGTAGGTATTCAACATTGTGGAGTACCTGAGCTGGAGAGATTCGGCCATGTCAACTGTTCCCACATGAGAGCCTTCAAGCCTTGAGGTTCTACCAATCAACTATTTGCAACCATTTCCCGCCTCTCTCTCGTTTCTCCCACTATCTTTCATCTCAACATACTCGCCCTCTCATTCCTTCAATCCCTGTGCCCACCTGTTGACCAGAGTCGGCTTACAACTTCATGTCTCTGATTTGATCAAGTGATCAAACTGTCCTCGCGCCTTTCCCATGTGGAACCCCGCATGCGCCAATGGATTGTATCTTACTAACTGAGCGCTGCGGAGGCTCAACAGAAATACGCTAGTGTATACTTTGCCAGCAACTTCCCAACCCACAACTCTGAGAAAATCATTGCTCCCCCACGATTGCGACATCACCGCCGTCTTCTCCAAGCTCCAATCCGAGCACGTCTTAGTATCGCGGGCGCCCCCCTTGACAAACTCGGACAGCATCGCGTGAGGGAATAGGGCCAAGATCTCGCCAATTGTCCTCATCCCGCGCTCACTCTATTCCCCCTTCTCGTCCGCCTGTTCTGCAACCCACAGACATCAGGCTGTGGTCATCTGTACCACTTGTGCGAATAGCCATCGACTCTCGGTGTCTAGGAGTGTCCACAGACACCCCGACCGTTGTCGTCTCTTGTCGATTTCCTCTTGATCCAGCAGTCTCACCCGATCCGGCTACACCGACTCATCACCAGCATCATGACCAGCCAACGCAAGCCCATCGTCAGCTTCCTTGGCCCGGTCGCCTCCTACTCCCATCAGGTAAGGCCATCCCACGGTCGCCCCCTCCATGGCAAGTTGCATGACACTAACCTGTGCCGACCTGATTGTGCAGGCTGTTCGCCAGGCCTTCTCCGAGTCCACCTGGGAACTGCAGCCAGCAGTCACCATTGACGGTAGGTAATTGGTGATATGTCGCCTCGGACTCCCCGTCGCTGATTCTCCCCGGCGTAGACGTCTTTGATCAGGTCCAGGGTGGCAAGGTACAGGCCGGCGTTGTGCCCTTTGAGAACTCTACCAATGGTTCCGTAGTCTTCACTCTGGATAATCTGGCCGATAGGGCCAACCGCTACCCGGACATCACCGTCGACGGCGAGACATATGTCGACGTTCACCACTGCCTCGTGGGGCACAAAAATCCTGCTCCGGCTCTTGAGGACACTGCCGAGGGATCAGGCACTTGCACGCCCACGGCCATGGATCCATCACCCTCGAAGCCGCGGTCCAGGCCTCTGAGCAACCTGAGGCACATTCAGCGGCTGTACTCACACCCACAGGCCTTTGGCCAGTGTACAGCCTTCATCTCCACCTACCTCAAGGGGGTTGAAATTTTCGAGGTTAGCTCGACCAGCAAGGCGGCCGAGATTGTGAGCAAGGACACGACGGGGACGTGGGCGGCCATCTCGAGCCAGCTGGCTGCTGAACTTCACGGGCTCGACTTTTTGGGCAAGTCGATTGAGGATCGCGAGGACAACACTACTCGATTCTTGGTCCTTGGCACCAACGCCGCCGGGCCCAGGGACGTGGAATCGATCAAGCACGCCATCGCTCAGAAGGGAAGCAAGTCACTCGTCTCCTTCACAGTGCCTCACACGTCGCCAGGGGCTCTGGCGGATGTACTGAGCTGCTTCCGCGCCTTCAACCTCAACCTGACCAGCATCAACAGCCGGCCCAGCCTAGTGCAGCCGTTCCAGTACATCTTCTTTATCGAGTTCGAGGGTCACAAGCACGACGATCCGGATGGGCGGGTCAATGGTGCGCTGGAAAAGATTAGTCGCGTGGCCGAGAGTTGGAGGTGGCTTGGGAGCTGGGAGAGATACAGATAACTTGCAAGACCAACAAGCAACAACAGACCATTCTCCCGCGGCCACATCTCCACTCCTGTCAACTGTCACCGTCCGTCTGCTGCATATCCGCGATGGATGCAAGGGCATATCGTGAGAGGGCAGCGGGATGCCCTCAATCTAACCAGTAGCTCTCGCAAGCGGCCCCTAGAAGCATTGAACAATTCCCCGTAAGGTGGTGGGGCCAGTTATTGCGTGCTCGTCGACGTTGCCCGGAGAGGCACTCCGGCAGGGCTTCTGGCAGGCATTGAGGGACGCATTGGGTCGCCGTCGGACCGTTGTTGGTGATGTGTCGAGCTGACAGAGGAAAAGACGGAATATCGACAGGTACTTATTATCAACGTCTCCAGCTCACACACCCACCTTTACCCATGCCCTTCACGGGATCATCGCCACCCTGCCAAGGGCTACCCACGCAGCGTTGAGACTCTATCCCACCGCGGCGCCCACCATCCGGCCACCGCGAACCTATTAACAGCGGCGAGCTTACGCGATAAGATCCCCTTCAGGCGTTGAGCCCATCACATATCGTGATGGGACAGGAGCTGGCGGATTCAACTCGGTTGGGATTGGCTTGCATCCGACCGGGCTAGAGCGTGGGGTCTTCCGGAACCATTGGCCCCTCGCCATCGGGATTGGAGAAGCAGTCGAGTACCAGGATGAGAGGCCGAGGGCCCGTGAGAGTCTTGTGGGAAGGACGCGGCGGGAGTCAATGAGAGGCCAGCAAATTCAGCACACAAGAGGCGTACAATTCCCTAGCTGCCACGGCGGATACGACTATCGCCCACCATGACGTCGACGCCGCATGCGCGGCACTCAATGAGGATCAATCACCGGCACACGCCCTGGGCCAGCGTGGGAAGATCTGGGCCCCCTGGTGGAGCGGGCTACGGACCATCGCTCGAACGTTAAATATCGGGCGATGGTCCGGAAGCTGGAGGAGCAAACTCTGTAGCATCTCCTGGTCGAGTCCATCTGCCATATATTGCTTGAGCTGCCGCCTTCAGAGCTTGGGCAGCTTTCCACTTCCTCTCACCCCTCCTGCTGCAACCTCCAGCTTGATGTTGAAACGACAACACTTGTCTGCTATTTCTCCCTTTTCTTCCTGGTTCTTCCATCCAAAATGGCGCCCCGCCCCATCTTCGCCGCGACGCACCCACGTGCGTGCTCTACGGCCTTCGAAAGGGTATGATTGAGCTCCCAGCGTCTTTTTTTCCCTCTGCCTCTATCGTCGAGAGAAAATTGCGCCTCGAGTAAAAGTCCCTCAGTGATGCTAACAATGGCTGCCAGGTCTTCATGACTCGGCGTGATATCATGGAGAGTGTTCACGAACCATTTGGGGATGCCTTCTACTACGGCCCCGAGTTTCTGAGCGACCGCTTCAGAGACGATGCCGACCAGCGCGAGCGCAGTGGCTTCGCCGACAAGACTTACAAGGACATCTTCGACCAAGTCATGGATGCCGGAAAAGAGGTTAGTCTTACTTGTCCCCTCTTGTTCACTCTCATTTGATGCGATTTCCGAACTCCCCGAACTCCCCGTCTACCCCCCGCTTTCTTGACTGAGGGGAAATGGGTCGTCTGTGATGTCAATCAGCCGCCCTGTTTTTCTTTCCGATACTTGGTCAATTGAGTTCTCTTGGCGTTGTGCCCATGTCGCATCGTCGCATCGCTGTCGCCACCATGAGAGAGGGTGTGTCACAATGCTGCCCATCATGACACTTGACAACTATTTACCAATCAATCATGATACTTACACACTGCGCAGGGAAAGAGAATCTTCATCAAGGATATGGCCTACTACCTCATGACCCCGGATGGAAAGCCTACCAAGGTTGCGCCATCCCTGGGCGAGGAGGAGCCCGGCAACCCAACCGTGGTGCCGCTAGAGATCCTGAAGCAATTCCAGTTCACATTCCTCATCCGCCACCCCCGCAGGTCCATCCCCTCGTACTACCGCTGCACTGTGCCGCCTCTGGACGAGGTCACTGGCTTCTACAACTTCATGCCGAATGAGGCTGGCTATGAGGAGCTGGTGCGTCTCTTTGACTATCTGCTCAAGGAGGGCATCGTCGACAAGGACAACCTTGTCGTCGTCGACGCCGATGACCTGCTGGACAACCCCGAGAAGACGATCCGTCTCTACTGCGAGAAGACGGGCATTGACTTCAAGCCCGAGATGCTCGAGTGGAACGACCAGGACAGCAGCCATGCCCGCAACGCCTTTGAGAAGTGGAATGGCTTCCACAACGATGCCATCAAGAGCTCGGCTCTCAGGCCACGCACTCATGCCCAGGTAAGTTGACGATTTTATCTCCCCCCTTCCTCCACCTGTCTGTCTGCGTCAAACACCTGCTGTTCGCTCGCTCTCCTCGTGGTTGGATTTGCCTGCTGATGTAGCTAACTAAAGAAGACATCCACTACCGAATCGGAGAACAAGGAGTGGACCGCCAAGTATGGGGCCGAGGCGCAGAAGGTGATCCGCAAGACGGTTGAAGACAACGTCGCGCACTACGAGTACCTGAAGCAGTATGCTCTGCCTGTTTAAACTCTGCCGGTAAAAACGGCTGCACGGGATATGCTTTAGGATTTCTTTGCGTTGTTTTGCTTCTTCTACTTGGGGTCTGTTTTTACGCCTTTGCTCTCTCAGATTGCATTGTATACCGGGGAATAATAAGCCCCGGGAGGGCTCAGAGCTCGCACATGACTTATGACCGTCTTTGGATTTAGTTTGATGGTACATTTATGATACAAATAACCACTTGGCTCTACGCCATTCCATGCATATATCCTAAGTTAGAACTTGGTAGCCTATTGCACCTTGGTTGCCACCACGTCCGCATCTGGAACCGGAGCATCCCCAGTCGGTGTCGCCTCTTTCTTCTCTTCCTTGGAAGGCTCCTCTGCTTCCACTGTCACCTCCTCTACCTTTTCCGTAAAGTATGTGGGGTTCTCGAACAGTTCGTGCGTAACATTGCCGGACCACTTCTCGGCGTACTCTCTATCCTGGTCGTTGGCCCAGCTCACTGTCACATCCAAGAGCTGCTTCTCCTCGCCCTCGGCGGCCTCGTTGGTCACAATCCTGTTGCCCCGCCCGAGACCGCTCAGGACGGCAGCCATGTCGGCGATGGAGTTTGGCTTCTGAGCGTTCAGGGCAATACCGCGCTCCTCCTTGCTGCGAATGGGGCGGTATCCGGCGTTGCCCTTCTTCTCCTCTTCGGCGATCCGCTTGCGGTCGGCGGCCGTGAACTCCTCGGGGCGCTTGTACCGGAACTCGTTGTCCCACGCCACCTCGTGCAGGTGCTTGAGCTCGCGCAGCTTCTGGAAGACGGAGCGGCCGGCGGGGCCCTGGCCGGCCGGGAAGGAGATGCGGGCGAAGGGTGACCAGTAGTCCTTGCGGAGCTTGGCGGGTTTTGTCTTTTTGCCGTGGAAGGGGAGTTGCTTGAGGTCGTGGAAGCCCTGTAGATATTGTCAGTCAGTTCATGCCCATACACAGAATCCACCCGGAAACGTGAAAAAAAAAATAGCAATTGGACTTACATCGAGCTTCTCGTCAAAACTGTAGATGATCTGGTCTGTCCTCCGGTGTCCAAAGACCCAGATGTGCTCCCCATGGCCCTCAGGACCTACAAAGCCCGTCGTGGCACGCGGAGGCCGGCCAGAGTGTGCCTGACGCACGCATATCCGCACGTAGTTGGGCAATTGACCTAGGCTGACTCCCTTTGCCGGTTTCATGGTGGCGGCTGTGAGGTTGAGGCGGGCTCGCTCATGAGACTCACTATGGAAAAACTTCCCGCAGAACAGGCGCATGCCAATTGCCCGGCTCAATCGCGGCAAGTGGTGAAAGTCATGTGACCGTTGTCGATCGGGAAGCGCCGGGGATGAGGCGATAAGATAAGGATCCAGTGACAGTCATGGAGCTCCCCACTCCCAATCGTCAAGCTGACGGGATGTCTTGGTAGTGACATGCAAAATAGTTGGACACCTTTCATCCTGACATAATTCATGGTGTAACATTGGTGCCATTCTGTATGAGCATATGTTCGGCTTCTTTCCATTAGCCCCTCTTTTGCCCCACCATGTCCCGCTTTATTTGTCTCCCCCAACCCTGGGCTGAGAGTGACGTCGAAGATTCCCGGAGCTTCTGGTAGGGCCGACATGCTTCTACTCAGTTGCCGGAGCCTGCTTGAGCCTGCCTGAGGGATCTCGATGCTTCACGTCGGACGATTCGCTCCACCAGAGGCTTCCAAGGAGTATCCTGATTCCTATGCGAGATCCACTCACTTCGTGAATAAATTCACCTCGTCCTGCGCTTTCGGAGCTGAACTCTCTTCTCTTTCTCATACAGACAGAAACAAAATACCCCACCACAACCACATCAAGCGATACCCAACCTTCCGAGGTCAGGAAACCTGACGGAAGCAGCCCTTTCCTTTCATCCTTCGGGCCACAATCCCCAGGTGACACAATATCTTGCGACTACATACGCATACGCAACGCATACGCAGACACAACTCACGATTACCACCACCGACTTACATCTTGATTCCCTGTTTTCAAAGTCCATCGTTTCCGCCACTACACCACCGCCATCATGAACTCCCGCATGGACTTCACGGACCGGGCTCAGAAGGCCGTGGAGGATGCCATGGCCCTGGCTGAGCAGTACGCCCACTCCCAGCTTGTGCCAGTCCACCTTGCCGTTTCCTTGCTCGACCCTCCTCCGGACCCCTCCAAGGACCAGCAAAACGCTCCCGCAGTTGTCAGCACCTTGTTCCGGCAGGTCATCGAGCGAGCCCATGGCGACCCTCAGCTCTTCGATCGAGCACTCAAGAAGACCCTCGTCCGTCTCCCCAGCCAAGATCCTCCGCCAGAGCATGTCTCCTTGGCGCCCCAGTTCCACAACGTCCTGCGAAAGGCATTGGAGCTGCAGAAGGTGCAGAAGGACACCTACGTCGGTGTCGACCATCTTATTACCGCGCTTTCCGATGAGCCAAGCATCCAGGCGGCCCTCAAGGAGGCCAACGTCCCCAAGCCCAAGCTTGTCCAGGAGGCTGTACAAGCCATCCGCGGAACCAAGCGAGTCGACAGCAAGACGGCCGATACCGAGGAGGAGAATGAGAACTTGGCCAAGTTCACCATCGACATGACCGAGATGGCCCGCGACAAGAAGATCGACCCTGTCATTGGTCGAGAAGAAGAGATCCGTCGGGTCGTACGAATCCTGTCTCGACGAACCAAGAACAACCCCGTCCTCATCGGTGAACCCGGTGTAGGTAAAACCACTGTCGTCGAAGGATTGGCTCAGCGAATCGTCAACCGAGACGTTCCCGACAATCTGAAGCAATGCAAGCTTCTGTCGCTCGACGTCGGCGCCCTTGTTGCTGGTAGCAAGTACCGAGGAGAGTTTGAGGAGCGAATGAAGGGTGTGCTGAAGGAGATCCACGAGTCCAAGGACGTCATTATCCTCTTCGTCGATGAAATCCATCTCCTCATGGGCGCCGGTTCATCCGGTGAGGGAGGCATGGATGCCGCCAACCTTCTGAAGCCCATGCTCGCCCGTGGCCAACTTCACTGTATCGGTGCCACCACCATTGCCGAGTACCGCAAGTACGTCGAGAAGGATGCAGCCTTTGAACGTCGATTCCAGCAGGTTCTCGTCAAGGAGCCTAGCATCCCCGAGACCATCTCCATCCTCCGTGGTCTCAAGGAGCGATACGACCGACACCACCGTGTCACCATCCTCGACAGTGCCTTGGTCGCCGCCGCCAACTTGGCTGCCCGCTACCTCACCACCAGACGAATGCCCGACTCAGCCATTGACCTTGTCGATGAGGCCGCCGCCGCCGTGCGTGTCGCCCGAGAGTCTCAGCCCGAGATCATTGATTCTCTTGAGCGTAAGCTTAGGCAGCTGATGATTGAAATCGCGGCTCTCGAGAAGGAACACGATGAAGCATCTCAAACTCGTCTGGTGCAGGCGAAGAAGGACGCCAAGAACGTCGAAGAAGAGCTGCAGCCGCTTCGCGAAAAGTACCAGAGTGAGATCAAGCGAAGTGAGGAGATCCACCAGGCCAAGGTGAAGCTCGATGAACTCGAGAAGCGTCTCGAGGACGCGGCCAACAACGGTGAGCACGCCAAGGCTGCCGATCTCAAGTACGGTGCCATCCCCGAGCAACAGTCTGTCATCAAGGAGCTCGAGGCACGCAAGGCTGCCGCCGACGCAGCCCTAAACGCAACTGGCGCCGACACGGGCGGTGCCATGGTGACTGATATTGTCACCGCTGACAACATCAACGAGATTGTTGCTCGATGGACCGGCATCCCTGTCACCCGACTTCGCACTTCCGAGAAGGAGAAGCTTATCCAGATGGAAAAGGTTCTCGGCAAGATCGTGGTGGGCCAGAAGGAGGCGGTCCAGTCGGTTGCCAACGCTATCCGCCTTCAGCGATCTGGTCTCAGCAACCCCAACCAACCACCAAGCTTCTTGTTCTGCGGTCCCTCGGGTACTGGAAAGACTCTTCTCACCAAGGCTCTGGCAGAGTTCCTGTTCGACGATGCCAAGGCCATGATCCGATTCGACATGTCGGAATACCAAGAGCGTCACGCACTGAGCCGCATGATTGGTGCACCCCCTGGATATGTCGGCCACGATGCCGGTGGCCAGCTTACCGAGGCTCTCCGCCGAAAGCCTTTCTCGATTCTGCTGTTCGACGAAGTTGAGAAGGCAGCCAAGGAAATTCTCACCGTTCTGCTCCAGCTCATGGACGACGGCCGCATCACCGATGGCCAAGGCAGAGTCGTCGACGCTAAGAACTGTATCGTCGTCATGACCTCTAACTTGGGTGCTGAGTACCTTGTCCGACCTGGTGTCAAGGAGGGTCGCGTCGACTCTGGCACTCGAGAGATGGTGATGAACGCCCTCCGCAACTACTTCCTGCCCGAGTTCCTCAACCGTATCAACTCGGTCGTCATCTTCAACCGCCTAACACGCAGGGAGATCCGCAAGATCGTCGATATTCGCCTTAGCGAAATCCAGAAACGACTTGAAGACAATGGGCGCAAGGTGACGATCGACGTGTCACATGAAGCAAAGGACTACCTGGGCAAGAGCGGCTATTCACCCGCCTACGGAGCTCGTCCTTTGTCCCGTCTCATCGAAAAGGAGGTGCTCAACAAACTGGCCATCCTCATCCTGCGCAACAACATCCGCGACGGCGAGTATGCTCGTGTCGAGCTCATCGACGGCAAGATTGTTGTTCTATCCAACCACGAGGACAGCGAACTTGGCGAAGATGAGGAGATGATGGACGAGGAGGACGCTGTCGACGAGATGCTTGACGACATGGATCAGGACATCTATGATTAAGTATGTTTTCGTTCCGAAAAGGTGGAGTAAAGATTGAGATATCAGCATGGAGGAATCATTGTCTGAACGAGTTTGACGATTGCATGACGGCGTTTAAATGGCAAGGATTTGTTGCCAAGGGTTTTTGTTTTGTAGGGTTCATGTACTTAATTACTCATCAATAATTGAGACACAAAAGTTGGAATGACATTATCTGATCCGTCTTGAGTCAAGTGAAGTCACCATGTGAGTAAGAAGACATGAGTGATGTTGAAGTGAATGCCAATTTATCTTTATTATTATTATTTGCTATGGGGGTCCTAAAAACACGGGTGTGTCTCCGGCCCATCCAAAGTCGTCTATCACCATGGACCAGTCGATACCTTGAAACGGATCATGAGCATTGTTGAGGGTATGATCCTGATTGCTATTTTCATCCGTGTTGTTGGTATTTGCATTGGCGACTGGCGGGTTGGTATCTGTGTAATAGTCAACAGGTAGTCCTTGCTTAAAAGCAACAGAGTAATCAACTTACGAAACGCCTCCAAGCCCCTACTCACACCCTCTGTGCTCCTCTTTGCCTCCTGCAGCGCATCCTTGAACCGGTTGAGACACCAATACGTGACAGCAGCACCGATGCGTTCTGGCCAGGCGCCCACGGGGTCTTCTGACTTGGGCAGCAGGTTCCTCACTGACCAAAAGGTCTCGAGGATGACGGAGCCCCTCGCGGGTAGGTCGCATTCGCGGACGGAGCAGCTTTGGAGGACGGAACGAACGCGCATGGCGAGGGCGTCGGCGTCGGTCGGGGTGAGGTGGCGCGGGGCAGCGGTCGAGTGCAGCGTCGAGAGGAGGATGCAGCCGGCATCGACTGTGGAGCGGTATATCCAGTGAGTCCCATGTGTGAGGAACTGCGAGGCAGTCTCGAGGGCGATGGCCGTGTTGATGAGGTCGTGGGAGGTGCTGTAGGCGCGGAGCGCGTTGAGCGCAAAGTTGGGGCGAAGCGTCGGGGGTGAGAGGAAGTAGTAGGATTGGACTTCAAGCTGGGCCGAGAGGATCATGAAGCGGGAGCAATCTGGATACGATCGGTCATCATCAGCTGATATTAGAGCAAGGGTTTGTTTGTTTGCCTGTGTCTTTCTTACCTGTCTCGACTCTTGTGACGATTGGCTTGATCAGCTCAAACTCGTCCTCCCAGTTCCTGACCACTGCTTCAGAGACTCCGCTATGCGCAGATATTTGGGCTGCCATGGCTGTGTGTAAACGATTGGTAAACCTTTGCAGCTCGAAGAGAGAAAGGAGTTCTGGTGCAAGGGTATCCTTGACGATATTCTTGCACTGAGAGTCGTCGTGTTGTATAAAGGGAGGCGGTGTTCCGCTTCCTGTAGAAATTCTATATCATGTGTTAGAAAGAGCTGCAGTAGCCTGTCTGTCTGGTCAACGTACTTCTGTGACAGGATACAGCAGAATATCCAAGTCACCGACGCGTCATGGTCAGTCGAGGTCATGTTCTGCCGGCCACCGATCAAGAAGCTGGAGTGAGATCCGCGGCCGGTGTGCAGACCGAGGAGCATACACGAGTTGAAGGCGACACTGATGAGCAGCGGTGACGGATCCGTCACGAATCTGATGGTCGGGAAAGGCCAGGCGCAGATGACGAGGATGGCGTGGATGGCCTCGAGATCCAAGGCGACGGCGGCGAGGAGGGTGTATACGTCGCGATTGAGGCGGTCGACGAGGGTGGTGAAGATGTTCTCATCCCTGGCGTATCGGCGGCTGGCAACATATATCACAGCCCAGAAGAGAGTCGGACATGCTGCGTAGCATTCATCGGGATCTTTTTTCCTCAATATGGGGAGATATGGATGAAAGCATTGTAGATACCTTGAAGTTTGTTAACACTGCTCAGGCTCAAAAACAACCCCGAGGCATCTCACTTTTCAAAGTACCAGTCAATGTCTTCGCCAGGTAAAAGTCTGTCGCCGAGGACACGAGGCTTTGTCGGTCCAGTCTTTTCATACGTTGCAGTCGTAGTTGTGAGCTGGTTTGAGGAGGAGTCCTGCAGAGGAGCTGGCGCTGAGAGGATGGATGTGTTGGCGATGGAGGCAAGTCGGTTTGCTGAATCTGGAAACATGGGGTTGCTCCCATGAGAATTCGAGGGACTCCATGCTGTCTCTCCATTGTTCCTCGGGTTGACAGCTTCCTTGATGCTCTTCAATTCTTGCTCCAAAAGCTCGAGTTTACTATCACGGGTAGTTGTCAGTATGGGTCTAGGGTATCGTCAGGCCAGGCCTCAGTGAGTAGCCGGTCATCTTTGCACTGGTTGCTGACTGCGTAAACAAGTACGATACCTTCTCTTTGTCACTCTCCTGTGCGACCTATCGTAGACGCACGAGAGGCCTAGTTTGGCACATCGCTGGCAGGGCTGTCCGGCGACGGGACTCGCTCTACACCGTACCTAGAGGCCGTGATCAGCTCCGTTGACTCAGACTCAGACCCCAGCCGAGGACTTACTTTGGAGTCGCGGCAGCTGATGCAGGCTACATTCCTTCTTATCCTATCCTGAGGCGAGTCAGGCGGCTGGCTCTGCTTCTGCTGCGGCTGTGCCGGGCCAGATGTCGACGCGGGCGACTCCTCCGATGATGGTGTCGGGGCCATTGGGGTGCATCACAACAACCCCCTGTAACCGAGTCGCTTATGTCTAGAACCTCTGCTGGCGTGGACATTTCACAACCGCCGGGGGGTGTTTTGGGCCTGCAGAGACTGAGGCGGTATCCGTCTTTTGGGGGGCCAATTGGTTGGTTAGTTAGTGCCTCGGTCGAGGCACAAACAAATTCGAGGTTGGCTGGTTGGTTGGTTGGCTGTGTCGAGTTAGCAGCTGACGCCTTTGCTATCTAGGGACGGGCAGATTGCTTGACGTCACGTGTGCGAGGAACTAGGCAACTCAAGGAAGTCCGACTATTAATATACCTATCTACCTAGAGTAACTGGGCGCTGGTAATTAGACTCGAAAGAAATCAAATTGGATTGGATATTATCCA
The DNA here is from genome assembly GCA_011320165.1 of Fusarium protoensiforme. Taxonomy (NCBI): domain Eukaryota; kingdom Fungi; phylum Ascomycota; class Sordariomycetes; order Hypocreales; family Nectriaceae; genus Fusarium; species Fusarium protoensiforme. The sequence goes on from JAANQP010000028.1 coordinate 26,015, forward strand.
GATCAAGCTAGTCCTGCATATTCTACACCGGCCAATTGAAATCTGGCTACTAAAGTTGCGCTCTCTTTTACAGAGTTTGTATAGGGACACAGTTATCCTGGTTCCACCGATCCAATGCCAGGTGCCTCACAAGTTTCATTTTATTGAGTCTTCTTCTGGGCGTCCTGGCCACGAGCCGTGCTTGGTTTCCCTCCAGACTTCATCATGACGCTGGCCAACTTCCACAGAACCCAGACAAAGCCGAGAGCAACCGCCGCTGTTGTGCCCGAGGTGATCCAGTCTGCTCCCTCCTCTTTTAGTACCGGCACTGTGACTGGGTTCATGAGCCTGATGCCACTCTCCGGCTGGGGATTCACGTGCCAAAAGATGGTATCGCGAGGGAAAAGCTTGTCATATCCCACATGAAGCCGGTCAAACGGGTTCTCTAGGGTTTCGGCCCCGGAGGAGCATGCCCAAAAGACAGCAGGATACGGAACCTCGATGTCGACTTCACCGCTTGCAGAGGGTTCAAGATACCGCAGGTGAAGTGGAACCTCGGCCTTCCAAGGCTCGTCTTTCTCAGGTCCAGGAGGGGCCAGCTCGAGAAGAATACTGGACCCCCAGGTCTCGGTTGTGTATGCAGGTGCTTCGAGGTCAACGGGCAGAGTCGTGTATCGCAGTGCAGTGAGGTTCTTGGAGGCCAGAAACAAGTCGTCATCCAACTGATATCGGTCGGCAAAAACCGTTTTGGGCAATGTCAAGAACGCGTAGGGTGCACACTCTCCCTCGCTGCCCGGGGCCTGGCTGGAGCTGAAGCTCAACTGAAGTGTAGGATGCAGGCCAGTCGGGCTGAGAAACTTGGAGCCAAAAACAGAGTTGCTCTGCCGGTGCCGGGACGGGAAAGTAAACATGGCCGGCGAAGGCTTCTTTTGCTCACCGAGGACACTCAGAACGCCAGCAACCCCAAGTTCGTGCTTCTCTATGTTTGGCTGAGAGTTGTCATTGATGAAAATACCAACCTCCACTCTTCTCTTCGAGGATGAAGGAACGGCAACCGTCTGGGAACGGAGCGGCCATGTAGCATATGCAACAAGGGACTTTGTGGTGGCGTCATAGGACAAGTCCAAGCTGGCAGCCGTGTAGAGGTTGCGCAGTCGAGCATTGCAGGTAGTGTCAACGTCGGAACAAAATTCCTGTAAACTGGTTGCAACGAAAGAATCCAGATCTTCTACTCCTTGGTAAAAGGAGAAACCAGGGGAGGCCGAGGAGCTGTCTTGCTTGAACTCGGTGAAAGCCTAGTTAACTCGGTCAGTGTTTCTAATACACCCAAGGGCTTAAGGAAAGGATGTACCTCGGGCTTGGAGCAGTCCAGCGGACCGAATCTTTGAAGCCAGGTACACAATCTCGAGCTAGGTTCAAAACTTGTTAGCATCGATAACCAGGCAGGCCGGTAGATAAGACGACTCACTGATCATGTGAAGTTGACTGAGCAGGAGTGTAGTATACGTGAAGACCTGGGGATATTCGAGAGGCAAAAGGGTCCAGCGTTTCAAGCTTCAAGGGGCTGGCCCATCTGACGTGGACAGAGTCATAGTCCTTGAGCAGGTCGGTGAGCTCCCGAGGCAGCTCATCGAAGGGGATGGTGAGCTTGTCCTGGCGGACCGTCTCGATCTGGGGGCCTAATAACCCGGTTTCTTGAATGTCCAACGCCCCCGGGTCAAGGTCATGGTCCTTGTGCACGAAAGTAACGCGCTCACGCATGGCGGTGACTCGAACTTTGAGCTGGACTGTGTCGTATACCCTCGTGCTCGGTGTGTGCTGTAAGCTGTGCTGTACTGTACCGCACTGCTGGATGTGCTGTCGCGTGCCACCACCGAGCTATCGGGTGGTATCTCGGATAGGACTAGCTGCGCTCCAATAAACAACTCGGCGCCTGGGACCAGCGTCCAAAGAAAGAGGGAAAATGCCCGGTTTCGTTGCTTCGGTGTCGAGCTCGGTAGCGAGTTGGTGAACAGATCTCCCTGGATCCAGGCTCAGCAGTGACGTTGCTGGAGCTTTGGTTGGTCAGAGCTTCCCAGCAAAAAGGCCCGGAAGGCCGCTGAGAGAAGAGACAAGTACCGAATACACGTGGTTTCGGTGCGACGCAGGTACTGGCCGACGTACTCCAATACCCCAGCTCGTGCCCCTCGTCCCCTTCCCGTTTTGGTCACCGCGAGACGATTGACGCTAAGCCTCTCTGGGGACCGACGGGCGATTCAACTTGCGCCAGCGCCTGCCGCAGCGCCGCCTCGGTCGCCTGTTTCCGTGATTGATTGAATGAAGGAAGTCGCGACCATCCCATTTCCATTTCTTCGCCCGTCGAGATGATACCACGGCAGAGCCTCGCTTTCCTCCCTCTTACATCCACATTTTCACCTCTGCGACACCACCCGCGAAAGAAGCCATAACAGTAACACACGGCCCCGACGAGATCATGCCCATCGACCCTCCCATCCCGTTGTGATCCAGAATTCGAGACCGACACCCGGAGCCACTTTTGAGACGACCATTCCCCCGAGTGACCCGTCTGCTGCCACAAGCTGCAATCACGACATCGATATTGAGGTGCCACGGTTGACGGCGAAGTGCCGCTGAGGCTGGCCCGTCAAAATCATTCCAGCACGACACTGCACGTCTGGAGACGTCATGACCGACCATCAACCATATGTAACCATTCGTTCGCGGAGGCCTGCTGAGGGTCCCGGTTCCAGGAGCACCGGGCCTTCCATGGTGCGTCTTATTGCTGCTGGTCTCAATGGGCAAGTCGGTTATACTTACACCGTATGACTTCATAGGCCGGTCCCAGCGGAGGGGATTTCCATGCCAGATCCGCAACTCATGACACAAGCCGCACAAGTTTTCATGTAAAACACATCGGCCAGTTCGCCCAGAGACTCGAAGATGTTAGTCTGCCCCTCCCCCCACCAAGTCTTGTCCGCCATTGTCTAACCACTCCACAGTCTGCAGCCCGGGCTTTTCCAAACCGTGGGAGGTCATCTGCGAGATATAGCAACGTCCAGGTACTCTTGCTGCATTGGAACTCTGATGATCTCTTTGTTATCCCTGAATTGGAGGATCTGGAAAAGTGCCTGAGCGAGGACTATGGTTTCAACACGGACATTTTCGCCATCCCCTCAGAGAATTCTCACCTCGAGTTGATGATGCGCATCGGTCAACTCATCAAGGAGCATGAATCTCAGGATACCTTATTTGTGGTCTACTACGGCGGCCATGCTAGGATCGACGAATCCAGGCAAAGTACCTGGTGCGCGTGAGTAAACAGTGAACCCGTAATAGCCTCAACAGGGGTCCTAATATGTATTAGAACTCGAGAGCCCAGTTCACCGTGGCTACAGTAAGTCTCGCTTGTTTCTCGGTAGATCCGATTGGGGTTCTAACTTGCCACAGGTGGTCCGCAATCCAAACCCTTCTTGAACGGTCGTTATCGGACGTTCTCATTCTCCTAGATTGTTGCGCTGGGGCGGCCAGCGCGACATTTCCCAATGGCTCTAGTATCACTGAGACAATATCGGCATCGAGTTGGGATGCCATTGCCCCAGACCCTGGACGTTACTCGTTTACCAACGCTCTCATCGAAGTCCTTCAAGAATGGCGGCTTAGGGCCTTTTCAGCTGCCATGCTTCATGCCGAAGTACTCGCCAGGCTCAAACACCCCCGGCCGATCACCATCAATGGCAAATATTTCGAGGCTCGGTCAACGCCGGTGCACTTCATGATGACATCCAACCACAAGGCACCCAGTATTGAGATGTCACGGATGTCACCGGGCGATAGCTTGCCCTCTCCCGATTTGCTGCCAATGCCAGCCATGGGTCATGAGACAGGCCGGGCCCCAGACTCCGCGCCCGTCTCTAGAAACGATTATATGTTTACTGAGCCCAATGAGGACACCCCCCACGTTATGATCTCCTTGGCTCTGGAGGATGACCAGAGGCTGGACATCAACGCCTGGGAGCAGTGGTTGAGTGCCTTTCCCGCCATGGCCAAATACGTCAAGGTCCAGGGCGTCTTCAAGAGCCACTCGACGATGCTTCTTGTGTCGATGCCCGTTTCCATTTGGGACCTTCTCCCCGAGGATCACGCTACATCTTTTGTTGCCTTCATCCGTTCCAATAACCTCATGACTCAAAAACCCCGCAATCAGTCCGTCCCGGTCTTTGTTCCTACGAATCCATACCCAACCGAGAACGATGGCGCTTCATTTGTCTCTGGCGTCTCCGGAACTACTTTCGCACCGACAGAGACTACTGGACTGGCAGGACAAATGGGTGCCTTTAGGGATCCGGCCTATGGCAGGCAAACAGCTGGCCCAGTTGTCAGGACGGCCCTTTCCCCGATCCAACAGCTCTCTCCTCTCTATCCGCCATCACAACCCGGATCGCCCTCACAAAGCGCGCCTCCGCGACCAATGAGGCCTATGCATTCGACAACCTCACTTTCCACATTACAGAGGCAGCAATCATCATCCTCTCTAGGATTTGGCGGAAGTTTGACGAGGCAGATGATCATGAACCAGCAGCAGGCTCTTCGACGCACTACATTTGGAGCTGATGTCCCTGAGCCAAAGAAATTTTCGCCTCACGTCGAAAGGCGTCTTGAAGAATACTATCAAACCGAGCCACTGCCAAACGATGGGCAAAAGGCGTTCTTCGCCTCCAATCTCGGCGTCGAGCCTTGGCATGTTGAGGTTTGGTTCCATCACCGAAGAGAGAGGGATGCGTTCGCCCAGCGATTTGCGTCACTCAGGATCGAGGACTCGAAAGTGCAGATGCATGAGGGGCCACGTATGATACTGCCCGCAAATCTGAGTGAGCTTCTAGACATATCGTTGCCAGGCCAGACGCTGCTCCTTGATCTACGATCATTGTCCGAGTACCAGAGATCACACATCAAGGGAGCCATCCACTTGCGAGCTCCCCAATCCTTCTTGCGGCCTGCAGATTTGGATATGATTGAGCGGGCCTTTGCCGACGCACAGAGCAGGAGGACATTCTCTCACTGGCAGCGAGCAAGGACCATTGTCTTTTACTCGCGCGGTCTTGAAAGCCCATGGGAATGTCCGTCAGCCGAAATCCTGCTAGAGAAGCTCTGGGCCTGCGGCTGGAATGGGCACTGCTTCATTCTAAAGGGCCACTACCGTGAATTCAGCGACTCGTTCGCGAAGCACATCTACCGCACCCAGGACACACAAGGCCTCGGGGATGTAGGGGAGGCCCAGTCCACGGCAATCACCAGCCAGGCAGACGCATCGCTCAACCAGCAAGAGTTTGCCAACCTTCTGTCCCGGCTGGAGAGGGAGGATCAGTTGCGCTACCTAGGCACATCGCCTGGGCAAAATGAAGAGCGCACCACGGCTTTGGAGGAGCGCGAAAAGGAGCTGGAAAATGAATTCCAAGATCGCTTCCCGGCATTATACAAGAAAGCTCAGGATGTCCATGGCCCGGGTGCTGGAAGGTCTGATGATGACAACTTTGTTACCAAGGCACAGATGGTGGAATACCTGGACCGTGGCTTGACAAAGATTCGAGACGGTCAAGTAGCAGGACCAACAGCCACAACTTACGAGCCTGGGCATTCTAAGTTGGCAGCCGAAGGCTACTTTGACCGGGCACACCTGGACCGAGAATCGGACGAGTATGTCGAAGTTGGTCGAGGTGATGAGCAAACTGGGGGCGAGGGTAGCCCCCAAATGACGGGGAAAGGCAAGGAGATCAGGGCAGCGCCATCACCAGATGACATTCCCCGGAGGGGACGTGGAGGAGGGATATTGAACAAGATGTTTCGACGGGCGTAACTTGGATGGACTCTACGGATTATGATTCTGAGATGCATGTAGTTGTCATGTCATCTGCGGCGTTGATATCAAAAGGAGGTTGGTTACCCGGGAGCATTAGAGCACGGGGTTTGGCATGGGATTCTGGTTCTTGGATAAGGAACAGGTTAGGGAGCGACGAAAGAAAGCATTGTCTCACAAAGTCTTTAACTTCTTGATAGCATCAACTTACCCATGTGGCTAAAAGAGATGCCACTTTTTCTCTCCTATGTTCTACCCTACATCTTGCACGTTGCACATTTACTCTACTTATGCAGAGTCAGAATCTCGTGTGTACGAAGTGCACTGATGACAAGCACATTGCTCTATGGCAGTCTGCTGGGCCTCCCCCCCGCCTGTGTAGTTCACGAGTTCGTTGTGGCAACACTGCATGCCAGATACCGCAGCTGATGGCGTCGTGTAAGGCGGCAAAGACCTCGTTTTCGCACGCGGTCAACCGGTGGGCCAAGTCAGTCGTTGCATAGGTGAAACAAGGCGGCGGAAAGGACAGAGTCTGATGCGGCGGCCGACTACCCAACAAGGGGCTTGTCGCGACTTTCCAGAACCCGGGCCTCTCGGTGTGACGAGGCACAGGACGGCGTGCAACGGCCAGAGGAAAAGACACAAAGGCACTTCTAGGAGAGGAACAGACGAAGAAGAGGTGGAGGGAGGGGGCGGTAGGCGCAGCAGACGCAAGCAGCCAGTAATACAAGGTGCGACAGGCGCGGCATGGCAAAGGGGGACCTACGGACGTGCCGGGAATATACGGTAGAGCGGGAAGTCACAGGACTGTCCAGCCAGCACGAGACGGACAGACAGGAGGGCGGAACCCCACGGACGTTTGTATTGTGAAGCTGTCGTGGGTTAGTGCGTGATTGGGGCCCCAATGGGGGAGACGAGGGGAG